>PNEQ01085466.1:32473-51551 GCA_003012365.1 Medauroidea extradentata | reverse complement strand
TGTCGCTTGAGCGCTGGTATCGCTAATGGGTGCAAACTGACCAGTCGCAGGGCTTCCCTGAATTTTTAAGTTACAAAAAGTTGATAATTTAAAACGCAAAATAGGAGATTGGTTTATTTTCATTTTAAAATAAAATTAAATGACTTGTCATTTCCAAGCCAATTTAAATTTAATTGTACAGCAGTTTCGGATGTTTTTGGTCCCTTAACGACAGCAGCGATACTAGTGACAGAACATTTTCCTCGTACCAAACTCTCCCATAAGAAAACACATTTTCTTTCTAACCTGTAGTAAAAATAAAATAGTCAGCACATCCAACAAAGCTTGTTATCTCTCTCTTTTTTTTTCCTTGGTCTCATACAGGGACGACATAATATTTCAATGGCGTATGTTCACAATAGAACAGTACGTTATTCTGTCCCATTGCAAGAAACGTTCAAATACATGACAGCGAGGTTATTAGAGACAATTATTAAGGACAAGAACTGAGAGAGTAATTAGCAACAGCCTTGACAAAGAAACCATTCCAGTATTCGACTGGAGTGACTCCGGGAAACCATGGAAAACCAAAGTAAAGATGGCGAGCAGGGAATCTAACCTGGGTCCTCCTGAATGCGAGGCAGGCGTTGTGGCCGTTGCGACACCTTAAATGTTTCTTAAGAGTTAGTGGTATGGAAAGTATTTTTTCTTGTGTAACTATGAAACATGTTTTCAATGCGTTTATCTACGAAAAGAAGACACACTTCAAACTGTTTCCCTATGATTTTAAAAATGTTGTTCGTTAATTAAAATACATTATTTTAAAGCTTCTCCAAAGTGCTAAAAATGGCTTTTTCACGTTGCTGTAGCTGAGAAAATATCAACCGTAATCGGGAAACCAAATTGTAGAAACCTGCAGTGGACTTTACCACGTACTTTCCATAAATAAAGTAACAGGGTCATCCCTTGAAGTTCCGTTGTAGAGGCGATGATGTGTTTGACGGACGTGTTACATTTGACTTATCGCCTTCCCCGTTTCCGTGCCTCGAACGTAGAAAAAAAAGCTAGCATCCTCGCCACTGCACCAAACATTTCCCCCTCCTCCTTTTAAGATTACACACTTCAGTTACATCGAGTAGTTTGTACTGTATTTTGCAGGAGACAGTATATTGTGCTGACTTGAACACAAATTTACACCGAGCTGGACCAGGGACTCGGAACCCAATTTCTCTTGTACCGTAAGCCAGTGCGCATCCGACTACGCTGCGGAGGTCTCTACCTCGCTCGGTTTGAACATACGAAGCCGGAAACGTTAAGTTGGTATCTGCCCGGAGATGCTTCGAGAATTCCCGGGTCGATTAAATAGCACGGCCATAAACCTGGACGACTTCTGCGAGGAGGAATGTTTTGTCTCGACAGGAATAGTTCCTTGGCACGGCAAAACACACAAACACACGTGCCAAGGGGCCGAAGCCACAGCGAGTCGAACACGAGAAGTTATTAATCCTTTCTCGCAAACCACACATTCGAACTTAAAACGGCTGGCGATAGTACAAAAATTCCACAGTTTTTCTCATGAAAGTTCCCCACAAAATGTTTACAACCAGCCTAGCGGAGCAACGAACGCCGTGCTGTAATTTCACTTTACGCTACATACATTAAAAAAAAAAAAACTCCACTTTGCTTGAATGTGCCTAGGGACAGGAAACCTTCGCTAATTCAAGGACCCGCATGCTAGAATCCATTGTACTATGCATATTCAAGCCCAGTCTATTCGTGCATTGTCTTCTGTTTCACCGAGTAGCAGCTAGCGGAGAAACGATCGGGACTCGAGTATACATAGGTTAGTTTATTCTAGCATACAGATCATTGAATTCGCGAAATTTTCCTGTCCCTATCAATGCCTTACGTACAAATCTGCAGCGCTGCTTCGTGGTTATTGCGCGCGTGTCTTCGTGCTGAGGCGCAACTCATTTGTCTGTACCAATTGATACAAGCTTACTGAGACACCATACATCTGTGATTTGAGAGTAGAACCCCGAATACGCTCAGAGTTACCAACATCCAATCCTTGACCATGAAGGAGAAATGCACATGTGCCCAAAATCATTGAAACAAGTTGTTGCAAAATTCTTTACATCAGAAATCAGTGGCTTTACTTAGTTTGTACCATCAATACCATTGATAACCAACGACATTCGATAACAAACCGTTTCTGAAAGTAGAAAATAGCCATTCATTTCCGTAATCATTAACAGGGAGTCCTACGTCAGTTAACGCTGACAACGTATACTGACATTCGCAGAAAACTGAAAGTCTATATAGAAAAATGAAAAATAGCAATCGTATAGAATAACTTTTGCCTTTGAAGAGAACATTTGCTATTAATGGTGCGTTTTTTTTTGTGAAGCATTTATAGCTCCGTACATGTTTAAAATTGATTTCTTATCCAATATCCATTGAACTGCCACTCACAACATCATTTGCAATATGTTGTAACACTGGCCGGGAGAAGGCTCCAAATACACGACGGCCTTGAGGGGGTCACCTACCACACGCTTAAAATGCGTTGCAATGTGTTGGTAAACACGTTTTTACGAAACTATTCCATATGCGCCAATTGTGCCAACATACGAAATAACACTATGGGCAAGACCGGATGTCATGGTTAAAAAAACACCATGCTCATTGGCAAAATCGTTTTATGAAGCCATACGGCCTTTTCAGACTGCTGTACTTCAAAATGCGTAATAACCGGATGTACGAGGGTTATTTTTTTTTTCAACCTCCGATCGACTGTAATAAAAAAACCGGGAATGAATTGGGAAATGATTTTAATGTCAAAAGAAACGTACATCTTCATTCTACTTTTCCACATAATCACAGTGCAGATAGAGGCATACTTGTACCAATGCATTTGCTTGCCGATAATGAGATGTGAGTTTGGCCGCTCGACATGGTTGGTGGAAGGGGCGTGTCGATTTACTAGTATCGATTAATGAGCATACTGTAATCACAACAAGAGGTTTCATGGGACAAGGCTGAATAGGCAGGAGGCATTATTCTTTACAGAGGGTATCGGAAAGCTTATGTGGAAAAATAGTGTAAAGATGTACGTTTATTTTGTCATTAAAATAAGTTCCCAACTCATTCCCGTTTTTTTTTAATTACAGCCGATCGGAGGTTGAAAAAAAATAACCCTCGTATATGAAACTCTAATTGAGATGTGCATTGAACATTGCTACAGACATTCCGTCAATAAAATTATATGGTCACCGGTTAAGGCTGTTCAAGTGGGAAAAATCATAATTTTATATTTCCATAAAACAGTGTTAGTTTTGTAGACGTTACATAGGAGTACATTTTCCTCTCACAAAAAAAATTAGCAAAGCCAGTTTTCCCAAAATGGCAATTCAAAGTCAAAATTTGCATGTTTTCAGTTCATACACCCTCCGAAAACTAATTAACATCATGAAACAAAATAATTCACAGCGAAAGTACATGTCCCGGGCTAGGGCTTTAAGTACATAAAAACCAATTCAAACAATGTTTTTTTTTTTTTTTTTAATTTCTGAAATTTGACATTTTTTCGCTACTTTTAGGATTTTTTTTAATACAAAAAAATTTATTAGATTTTTATATACTTAAAGCACTAGCTCGGGACATGTACTTTCGCTGTAAATTATTTTGTTTCATTATGTTGATTGGTTTTCCAGGGGTGTACTACCTAAAAACATGCTAATTGTGACTTTGAAATGCCATTATGGAAAAACTAGACGAGCTAAAAAAATTTTTAAGAGGAAAATGTATTCCCTTGTAACGTCTACAAAACTAACACGGTTTCATTCAAATATAAATTTATGATCTTTCCCCACTTGAACACCATTAATGTCCCATAGTAAAAACGGTTATGCGGGAACCTCGCACGCTAGTTCAGAGCTTGACTCGTGGCTATGCAGCATTTGATGCGCGCTTCAAGGTCGACCTTACTGCTCCGTCGCTTTTGAGCCTCTGCACGAAATTATGTCAATTTTGTAGAAGTAACTAGTACACCATTATTACCTTATCTAACATTTCTAGCATTAAGGAGGATTGATTCCTCTCAGATCGGTTTTACGGTTTTTCTTATAAATCAGGAAACAGACACATTGTTTTACTTTTTTCACGTTGACAAGGCATAGTTTATTGTTTCATTCACTTTTTGGAATCCATATGGCATTGTTTCTGTTAATAACGCAGCCTCTGTAGTCGCTCCCGTAAATAAAGCAATTTTTCTTTTTCAGCTGTTTCCCGTTGCAAAATAATGAATATATTATGGTTCCAGCAATTACAGAAAACCGATTAAGTTTGTATCTATGCCTCGTCGTGACAAAAATTTTGATACATTGACTTAAACAGAAGTTATCGAGAAGAAACATATAAATCCAAGGTGGTAGGGATCAATATCACTTAATATAATTCATATGACGGCATGTCAAAGTCAAAATGTACACGTTACGAAATACACCCAACGAAAATAAACGGACTTATTAAACTAAATACTTTACCTTGAAATTAACTGTCACGAGCTATTAACTAAAATTACAAAACACAAGAAACCCTATTTGAATAAATAAAAAAATCTGAAAACAAGTAAAAATAATTTATGTGATCTTTGAATGACTTTGGCAAACTGAAATGATTTGTTGGATATATGCCACTGCTAACAACATTCGCTTGAAATGAAGAGTATCCAACGAAACCATTCAGTTTGTCAAAAATCCTTTATATTCTGAAATATAAGCTATATAAAACATACACAAGCACTCGTCTGTGAAATTCCGTCGTCGAGCGAATTTGTTTTTCGTTTCCGCTTCAGGAATGACTGGAAATCGTATTCCGCATTTTATCTCAACCAAGTGCGCGCCCACCATTCGTAAAAAAAAAAAAAAAAAGTGCGCTCATATACGAGTACGTGGAGCATAATTATTGCTAAAAACATAGATGAAAATATCCCGGTTATTTTTTAACAAAAAAAAAAAAAAAAAAAAAAACGAGCAACACAAGAAAACACTTTTACCGACTATATGAGCAAACATTTTGCGGGAATATTACATTCAGTAATGGTTTGCGCAGGAAACAGATATTTAAAAAAGCACTGACGTCAGAAATAAAGTCACTCGTACAAAATTCTGCTCTCAAAGTTGACGGTAATTGTTTTTAGGATTACTTTTTTTTTGTATATCAGCTTTGGGAAAAAGATTCAACTAACCCTAATGTGTTTTAGAGTTGATTAATATATTAAACCGTCTTTCCGGTTGTTTTACATTGTAAGCAATCGACTCCCAGTTCTAAAAAAGTAATACGAAAAATATTAAAAATTAGAAAAAAAAATCCTATACGTTTCTAAAAAGCCAGCCACAATATGGCATTGCAGCGTGATTTGTGAGAGCCACATATTGTAAAGCAAGAGTTACGTAACGGCTGTTGTTGGTCTGAAGATCCTGACGCGAAATTTCTCCAACGTAGGCGGATGGCTTGCCCCACACGGGAGACCCTCGGTAAACCTGTTATTCAAATTACTGCCTGGCGAGCACGCATAAATAACTTTATAAGCCATTAAAGTGAAAAATGTCCTACGGTACTAGGTGTAGGGAGCTCGTTGAATACATATGGGCGGGAGGTGGGTGGGAGAATACCGTCAAAACACGTCAGTCCTTCATATTTTCTCCAGGAAGTAGCTATACTGCACGCTTGGCTTGGGCGAGGACGACATAATACTTGGCCTCGGCGAGAAATTTTCTCGTTTGGACAGCTCGAAAAATAAATAAATAAAACGTTGATTTTATGTCTGTACCGAATACTATACAATGTGTGGACATTATTTTTATCCGATAAAAGAATGTCATAGGCATATAGATTTTTAATAACTACCAAGCCCTGCCCAGGCCGCCGAACGGTGGTCAGAGCTTCGACCGTTACAATATTATTCAAAAACTGCTACTAAGGAATAACATTAAAAAAAAGTTGCGCATATGTATACCCATTTCAGGTTCAACAACTACTCATTAAATTATATTTTCTAGCGGCCGAAAATAGCGCAAACTAGGATTTTTATAGCAATTTTTATGCATCAAAATTTCAGCGCATAATCTTTTAAAAGGTGTAGACGCGAACAATACATGATAACGAGTCAAACGAACATCTCGTAGAGGCGAATTGTCAGCGAGGACACTATGCGGCAGTGCAGTAACTTGCGCCTAAAGGCCAGGTGAGCGTGACGATGCAAAGGCTGTCTTGTCCTTACCGCTTCCGCACTTCTACACTTCGAACGCACTAAATACATTCACCCAGGCGGGCCCCTTAAGTTTTATTAATTTCGGAACTTACTCGTAGTGCAAACTATTTAGTCATGAAAATAAGATAATTCAATGCTAAAAACAATATATATGTCACCAGTTGCCTACAGACGTCTCTAATACAGCTCGTGCAAATGTTTTTGGACCAAAATAAATATGTGAATTTCATGAAAATTTATTTTGAATCACAAAAACTTTTTCCATGAAATTTAATCATCTCGCTACACTTCTGTCGCTGTGAATGACATTATTCCTGTAGGTAAGTTTCAAAAATAGTGAACTATGCGACGCCCCCTTAATGCTGTACAGGTTAATAAGAGTTAACGATCATAATCAAATAGGCCAGTAGGTTATTCATTTGGTAGTCTTTGTGCGAGGGTGACTGTCTGCCTTGTGGGGTCGATGCTCCAACCACTATAGAAATAGAGGTAGAAGAGATCGGAGGAGGCAAATACTGCATCGATTCAGAAGGAATATTGAATCAAGAACGGGATTGTAGGAACTAAAAGTACACCACGAGTACTCCAATGAAGAGCTCTGGAGCCAAGTGCATACAATAGATGGTAATCTAGTTATTTGTGTTGAAATATTAAGATTACCATGCCCTACCTAGGCAATCTGACACAAGTGCAAATTGATCGAGAATGCAGCCCACGACAATGTACGATGACCTTAGAAAGAGCAGAACGGGTTAGTAGACTCGAAACCCTGAAGACATTTGCTGCAGCAATAGAAACCTTAATTAAGTCGCAAGACAGAGGAAACCCCATACTGTTCCCGTATTCTTAGTACGCCGGTCGACAGCTATTGGCAGCAGTGAATAACATTCCCAGGGTGTCCGCTGAGCTGACAGAACTGATGGAAGAAGCCCTGTGAAGGCGAAAAAAGATGCTGGATATGGATGTAGCCAAGAAAGACGTCATTACTAGTTAGTGGACACTATCATTTATTTTTACGTTTGAGACACGGTAACGGGGAAGGCGCGAAGTACTAGAAGAACTAGTTTTCGTAGAAACCGTTTTCAAACGGGACTTCAAGCTATGACCCTGCAATTTTATTTCTAGAAAGTATGAGCTAAACTCAAATGCAGCTATCTATGATTTGGTTTCCTGATAACGGTTAGTATATTCTCAGCTACCGCAACGTGAAAAAAGTAATTTTTAGCACTTTTGAGGAGCTTGGAAATTATGTTTTTTTAAATTAGCGGATGGCATTTTTAAAATCATAGGGGCACAGTTTGAAGTGTGTCTTCTTTTCGTAGATAAACTCATTGCATGTAAACGCTTTTCAAAGTTACACAAAAAATTACTTTCCGTACCACGCTACAGGACGTCTCACGCGCCAGGTCCATTAAGGCCTATGACAGAAGGACGTTCGACTATCGGAAACCATTTAATGGTTATTCGATAGCTCACTATTGACAGACAAAATTATGAGAAGATTCTAGTTCAATAAATAACACCACGTCCTAGAAGTGCTCGTGTAAGCGTGGAAGGACGGTCAAACACACCCACTCACCCAACGCAAGACAGTCCAATGAACATTTCATTAGTGTAGTCGGGTTAAGACCACAGGGATGGTAGAATGCATAAGTTCACGGATCTTTTAAGAACTTTCGCAGTTGAATTATATCAGTCCTACCAAAACATTTGGGGGAGGGAAGGGACTTCTTCCGAAGCTTGGCTACAAGCTTAGTTTCAGTAGTTGTGGAATTGATAAGTATTCGGTGAACTATTTAGTACGGGTAACAATGACATGCAAGGACATACGCTCGGAAACATAGTTGTTTTAAAAAACATGTCACATATGCTATTGTTTTTAATCTCCTATTACAGGCACAAATAAGATTATTTGAACTTAAGGTTAGTGAGATAATATAATTTCGTACGGACGAGTTTGGCTATGAACAACATCCTTCAGTTGTGCTGGAAACGGTAGGCGTCAAATATACTCTGAAGCGTATAGAGAGGACATGGTTGGTCGTTTTACAATTATTTCGTCAATATTAAAAAAAAAAAAAAAAAAAAAACATTTTGATATCGTATAGTCGCTGTACTGTGTTGACAATAGAATATATTCATACATACTCTTTGTCGATTTTTTTTTAAATCAGCGTGCTTATGTATTACAATAGTCTAATGCAGTTTAATGCAAAAATTAATTAAATAAATCACACTACTTTTGTCACATTAAAAATATTAAATTTAAGGCAGTTACTGTATAGTAGAACATTTACGATAAAAAAACTTGAAGAAATTGCAGGAATAAGCCTACATCATTTTTCCCGGCAGCAAGGTCGGAATAGCCAAAGGACCCAATTATTAAAGGCTGGATAACCACGAGTCTACTGTATTATTATCTGCTGGAACACAATAAAAAAAAACCTTCGAAAAAAATAAAATTTCCAGAAATCTATGGTGGTACTGAAACGCGTGCAGGTTGACAAAACTGGGGCAAACAGCGGGCCTCGTGACACTCGGTCAGGAGACTCACGAAAGGCCGATGGGAAGGGGCGGGGAAGTAGGAAATGAATAATGGAGGCAACGAGACCTTGTCTGCCGGGGAAACAGCAACATAGAGAGAAAGAGAGAGAGAGAGAGAGAGAGAGAGAAGACTGATGTACCTCTCCAGAGCAGCGTCTTCGGCCGGAGATCCGACACCGCACGTCGCCTAGCGTCGTTGCTGAGGTGGCGTCCAAGATGAAAGGCGGAACCAAACACACACATTATATATATATATATATATATATATATATATATATATATATATATATATATATATATATATATTGTATGTCCAGAAACAAACGCATTAAATTAGCACACCACGCAAATCCTGGGTTAAACTGGAGATGAAAATGTTTGTGGCAAAATATTGTATGACAACATATTATGTGGAAAATTATAAATCCCAGAGAACTATGGTGATATTGAACGAGAGCTGGTTGGCAAAACTGGGGCAAACAGCGGGTCTCGTGACACTCGGTCAGGAGATAAAAATTGCACGGAGATAATCACCTCTTACGCCCACGTCCAGGTATTATTTCATGTAAGTTACGTCGAGTAAACGTATTATGTTTGGGCTGCTCAACATTTTAACCTGAGCCCATAATATACAGGTCATAACAGTAGTAGTATGATTAGTAGGCCTAAGATATGTGTGTGGGACGGAAGAGGGGACTAAGTACTAGTGCTATGTTGCCACATTTTGCACGTATAATGTCGTCATACAACATTTTGCCACAAACATTTTCGTCTACAATTTAGCCCAGTATTCGCGTGGTGTGATTTATTGTGCGTTTGTTTCCGGACATCCTATATACACATACATATGTAAACACACATCAACCTTTGGAATGACGAAATGTCACTATTTATTAATCCATACCGCGTTGTCTGTGTTATTGCTGTGATCACTGCAGTCAATAGCGTAAGATAATCACTCTTTTTTTTGTCAGCTGTTTCACTTCGTTACAAAATAATGAAAATATCCAGCTCTTATCCGTGCTCAGGGTTCCCACTCAATAGACACAAAAATATTGAGCATCTCTCAAAAAAGTATAAGGTACAACAATCTCGCCCTCCTCGATATATTCAGTTACACCACACACGCTAAAACATGCAACAGCAGAGTAGGACCCATGCGTGAAACTGGAGGTGCGAAAGCTTGTGAGATACAAAGATGGGCAGCGAGGGGTCTTGCTGGTAAGGACGAAGGGAACGTTCGGCTATCAGTGACGTGAAAGGATTTAGGGTGAACTCGTTGAAGGAAAGGCTAAGCTTGGAAAGGCTAGTCACGACATACCAGGTGGTGAAGGAAATGGGAGGATTGGGAAAATTAGGCTGTATATTATTTAAGACAGAGATTAGAGGAAGGGGAAATAGTAGTGAGAAGATTTAGAGGATGAGGAGTAGAATTGTACGGTGTAGGCAGTCTATGCTTAGGAAATCTGTGAAGGAGTGGATACTGTCGCAGGAGTTAATGACGGCGAAGGAAATTGGAAAGTTTTGGAAAGGTTTGGGAAGTGATTGAGAAAGCAGTTAGAACTTTTGTGAAGTGAAGAGATTTCGGTCAGCACTCAACATCTAGATCATTATCGTTGGTGAGGGATGACATTCTGTGAGTACGAAGCAACGACGGAATGAAGGTAAGGTAGTGGGCGTTACGTCACGTGGACAGCGATGTCATTCGAGACGATGACAACTTGGTACAATGACAGGAGCTGGGAGAGGAGTCTGCCATGGCCTTTGTTATGGAACCATCCCGGTATTTGCCTGGAGATATTTCGGGAAACCATGGAAAACCGAAATCAGGATGGCCGGAGTCGGGGATCGAACCTGAATCCTCTGGTCTTCCAGAATAAGAGTTCGACGTATTACCGCTGCGACACGTCGCTCGGTAACTTTCTAGTAAATCTAGTTACACATTTGTGTTTTTTATCAAAGAATTGTACACATTTTTGGATCAGTAAGGACATTGTAATATTACACTTACTGTCATTGTCTTCCGTAATTGTACGTACAAAAATGTAAAATTACCAGCCCTTTGTACGTGTAAATTTACACTATTTATTTACAGTGAATGTCTAAAAAAAAAACTGATATTGTTTCGTACAAATACATAATTATGCATTTTCGACACTTCATGGTGCACCGAAATAAATTCCCACATTTGGCAATTGTTTAGGATTTCAGTTTTCTGTATGGCGTATCGAAGTTTTTGTACTTCTATACTCAGCACGATAGATTTCAGGACATTATTATTACTCTATAAACTGCTATTTTTTTTTTACCATCCGACTACTGTTGGGTGACAAGAAATTAGACATTTTTTATCTCCCAGCAGTAGCCAGATTAAAGTAATACACTGATTGTGTAAAATAAGTGAATACAAAACATTAGTTCAAATATACATACCGAGTTGAGGTAAAAGACAGTGACGATACGTAGCAGTGTTCAAGGCAAGCGGTGTAAGATCCGACTATACACTTTTGAGCGTGTGGTAGTTGTGAGACCGAGGTGTATTATTTACACTCTAAATAAGAATTAGCGAATGTTCACCAATATTCCAGTGGTTTTCACGAATTCCGGATCAAGTAGTTCCAACGAATTTAATCAGTGGGAAAACCACTGGTAAATCAGCGAAAATTCTCAAATCGCGATTCATAGTGCCGACATTCCAAAAGGGAATCGGTAAATATTCACTCATGTTCCTGTGATTTTCCACCGTTTGTTTATTTTTACACTACTCCGTCCATAGAATCAGTGTAAACCAGTGGAATACTGGTGAATATTCACATATTCGAAATTTCAGTGTCTTGGAGAAATTGTTCCTCGCCTCATACACGCTCTTGTCTGTGGAGTGTACCTGCCCCTACTTGTCCTTTGATCCCACAGGCAACTGACTACTCCGTATTGTCATTGCTAATTACCGCTTGGCCTACAACACTTTACGCATCGCCACTGAAAAGTCGTCTCGTCCATTGCAACGAAGTGAGACCACGGTTGTCGAGGAGTCAGACCTCTCGCCTCCCACCTAGGTGACCCGGTTCGGTCCCGGATTTTTCGCATGTGGGAAAACGTGGCTGGCGTTGTCGTTGGGCGACGGGTTTTCTCGGGGATCTCCCATTTCTCCCGCCCCTCTCATTTCGTCACCGCCCCACACTCATCTCACCTCACCTCATCAATTCTTAGGGCCGGACGTGCGACATGTTCTCGCTAGTCTAGCAGCCGGTCCAACTTTCACTCCGACCTTCTTTCATACACAATGTAACCCTGCCCGAAAGCAGGAACACACAGTCGACTTTCATTTGTTTTTCAGTTATGAAAAACTTACTCTGTAGCGTCTATTTCTTCGGCTTTCCGTGTGCCAAAGACCCTATTCAGCCGCCCGTCAACAGTCAAGTAAATGCCCGTACAAATATCGTACGAAAAGGGTACCGTGGGCCAGGGCATCTTATACCGGAATGCAGACTTTACAACTGGGCACCAGTAGGCATCTGCTTGCCGAAGGATGACATAAGACGAGGCTCTACAATGGAGAGGCTCCGGAATGATAGGGCGGGGGAAACGGAAGATCACCGATTACACCCTTCGACCAGCTGCATCGTCCGGCACAATTCCCAAATGCGGAAATCTGGGGACAGACCCACCGGGAATCTAACCCTGGTCGTCTTAGGGGGAAGCGAGTGCTGTAGCCACTGCACCAAAGGCCCGTATACGAGCCTCGTATACGAACACATCAGAGGTGCTCCAGAGTACCATCAACGGTCAGATGAGTGGTTCGTTTACACAGGATGTCCAGAAACAAACGCATAATACGCACTTCACCCGAATCCTGGGCTAAAATTGAGACGAAAATGTTTAGCGACAAAATGTACAATGACTTTCGTATGCATAATGTAGTTAGTCCCTTCTTGCGCAACACATATATCTTACTCATCTTACTACTACTGGTCTTACGTGCATACTAAGGGTGCTGGTTGAAATCGCAAACAGTCAAAACATAATTCTACGTTTTCTTGACGTAATATACAAGAAATACTACTTAGACGTGGAGCACAAGAGGAGACATTCTCCGTGCAGCGTTGCCACATTGTGCACGTAAGATGTCGTACAATATTTTGCCACTAAAATTTTCGTTTCCAATTTAGCCTAGGATTCGCGTATTGTGTTTACTATGCGTTTGTTTCTGGACATCCTGTATATCTGGTCCGCTCCTCTCTTGCCCACGCGACGTTGTAGCCCAGTGATCTCTTGTTCAGGGCGCGAGCCGGAATCCTTCCATCGGTCCGGCGACCTCATGACACGTCAACGAAGATCAACTGAGGTTAACGTCACGCCCAGAGCTTTCACGTGATTGTAGGAAATCACAGAGAAATAACCGGTTACACTTAGCTCTGCCTTACACGACTTATAATCGGCGTTGGCGCGTTTAGGCGAAGCCTATACACGAATACTATTAGGATAAGGCGACATTCTCATCACAAATGCTACGAATTAGCTACCTAAAGTCATGAATTTATTCAGCATGATTACTTACGCTACGAACATTCGGTGTCACAAACGGTTCGTCAGTTACACTTCGTTCTGCTAAAAAATTGTTTTCAAAAAATGCAAGGCCTATTTCCAGTGATCCATCTCCCCCCCCCCCCCCCAGAATCCAATTCCTACCACACTGGCTCCCGCAAATCATAATACGTCGACAAATATGTTTGCATCGCTCCTTACTCCGTACATGCAAGGAAAAACACATAGGGAAATACATCAATATAGATAATCTTTTCATTTGCTTGTCCGCTCTAATAACTTTAAGGGGTATGGAAAGGCAAGATGTCGAGTGAACGACTGGAATACTCAATTGTCGATAAAATATGAACTACTCATAATTCAATGGGTCTTGTTTTGCCGAGTAGATGCTTAAATATTGGACGTCTATTTATGCAGCACTAGGCTGTAGTATTCTTTGTTACGAATGAAAATTAAATATATATATATATATATATATATATATATATATATATAAGGGCTTAAAACCCAAAACCTATAAAAATGGAAAATTTAGATGTTCCTATTATTATCTAGTCAATCACATCCATAACTCTATAATAACCGAATTTAAAAAAATACTCGCATATTGATTCGAAATAATTTTAATACTCGTAAACCTCTGCACGGACGGTTATCAGGTAGTAAAATTATTTTCAAATCATAACGCGGGTATTTTTGAAATTCGGTTACTATAGAGCTCTGGATATTATAGATTTGATAATTATAAAAATAAAGTTTTCCATTTTATAGAGTTTGTGGTTTCAAGAACTTATATTCCTAAGTGTTATTTTTATTTTTTTTTTTTAATTTGAAAACAAAGCATACTAATGGCTAGTGCTGTATTGAAAGATGTCCACTAATAAATTATCTATTCGGCTAAAAAGTCCCATCGAATTATGATGAGTAGTTCGGATTTTATAGACGATTGAATGTTCCAGTCATTCGCTCGACATCTTACCTTTCCATACCCTTTAAAAGAGTAGGAGAAAAGTAAAACCATACGTCTGTAGTTAAATATGTATTTTTCACCGCGTATAATAATTTCCTATCTGCACAGATTTTCACAATACATCAATAGTCGAGCAATCTTCCCTTACTAAACATGTCCTTGATTTTAACCACTGTGGGACAACAGCCAACAGCAACAACTGCAGAAAAATAACAGCAGGTCTATACAAGAATCTATAGATATCATAAAGCATCCTGGAAATAACCGATATGATGATTACAAACTCAATAAAACCTGGTCACTTCCTTTTCAGAAATTCTACACAGCATACCTTACAAGTTGAGATTTTAAAATGTTTGTTGCAATGGTGGTACACAATTAGAATTTATTGATTTGTGGACATACATACATGAGCAATGGCGTATGTCCACAAACCAATAAATTCTAACCTTACAAGTTGGAACGCACAGTGATGCAATACGAGAGGAATTAGTACAATCCAATCAGAACGACTTCTCCTGTGATTGGCCGTCACAGGGACCAACCAGGGCTGGTAAGAAAGTCAATCATAAGTCTCCCTAAACAGATTGTTTCATAAAACATGATCGCTGCCTAGAGACGTACTAAAATAATCAAACGATTATTTTATTGTATTTTTTATTGGACTGTTATGTCACGTTGACAGTTCGGTCATTACAGAGTTAAACACAATTTTTACACAAGGGCAGGAAACGGAAAAGAAAATCAGCCATGACATACGTTAAGGCACCACTCAAGTATGGGTTTCGGGAAACAACGTAAAACCGAATTCAAGATGGTCGGAGACTAGAATCGAATGCGAGTCCTCTCTAACGCGAGTCCAAAGTTTTATCAATGCGCTACCTCAGCTATTAGTAATTTAAAAAAATAATAATCGTAAAACAAATGGCCGAATCAGCTTTCCCTTCTCTTACCAACCAACGGTAGGAAATTTTTTGAATATTGCACTAAGATTACCTATCTTATTGTGCTTTCTTGCTCTGTGTTGACATAATCCGCATTGGCAGAACGGAGCGTTTACGTAACATATTTCGGAGTTGTGAAAAGTAACAGGAATATTTCATAGGTATGAAGAGTGAGAGAGAGAGAGAGATTTTTTGGTCAGTCCGACACAGGTTTAAAGAAGTAGCACGCACTATAGCAGGTCGTATTTTTGCTCACATCTGAGTAAAAATAAATTCCAGAATCCTGTAGGTTTTAACTGGCGGGCAATGATGTGCCACATGCTCATTTCATACTTAGATCGCGTGTGAACATGCGCAGACACTAAAACAAAGCCGCGCCGCACCAAGTGTCGTCTGACGGCTGACGGAATGTAGGACGTAGTACGGTACTGCAGTCGAGATAACGGCCCGTTTCCCACCACGACATTCGCAACCAGACCTTGCAGCCGAGTCAACAAACGTTGCTAAATGCAGTAACGTCCAAAAAAAAAAACTTATCGGGAACAAATGCTTCTAAAGTTATTATTTTATTCGTCCGGTAAATTTAAACAAGCCTGTTGCACGGGATGTCCTAAGAACGTTGGCAGTCGCCTATTCGAAACTTCCATCCACTGTTAAAATTTAGCGGACCGTAACTTTTTACGTTTGAGGCAAGGAAATGGCAAAGGCAATAAGCTGAATATAACACGCCCGTCAAAAACCTCATCGCCTCTAGGCGCGAAGGACTAAACTAGCGTGCAGTGTTTTCGTAGACAATGTTTTTCAATGGGACTTCAAGCGATGACGCTGTCATTATATTTCTGGAAAGTATGTGGTAAAGTTAACTACAGGTTTGTACGATTTTGCTTTACGATTAAGGTTGATAATTTCTCAGCTACAGTAACGTGAAAAAGTGGTTTTTATGACTTTTAAGGAACTTGGTAATCATGTTTTTAATTAGAGGACGGTTTTTTTTAAACCATAGGGAACACAGTTTGAAGTAGGCCTATGTCTTCTTTTCGTAGGTAAACGCATTATACATATTTGTAATAGTTACACAAGAAAAAATACTTTCCGTACAACGCTACTATACGTCTAACGCTCCAGGTCCACATACTCTTAAGGTTGTTCACGTGGCAAAAATTTATAATTTTATATTTGCTTGGCATAGTGTTAGATTTATAGACGTTACTTGAGACTACATTTCCCACTTGTAGAAATGTTTTAGTTCTCATAGTGTTCCCATAGCGGCACGTCAAAGTCAGCATTTGCAAGTTACAGGATAACAAAAACCAAGTGACTTACTCGAATGAAATAATTTACACTGGAATGAGATATAATGGGCACTATGCTAAAAGATTTAGCAACACACAGCAAAGTCATTTTGTGTAAATTGCCATAAATGAGGTAAATTTTCGTAATTTTCGGATTTTTTTATAAAGTACTAATGAATTACATAGTGTGTTTTTAAATCTTTTAGTTCCAACATTTTTTGTCAGTAGAGGTTTTTAACTCGATATCACACCATAAATGAAATAAAAACTTTTCTCCGTGGCAACGTACGCCATTTAGGTATAAAAAATCATTAGCAATCGTGCGGAAAGTTTTATACTAACTTGAAATTCACGAAAAATCAGTAACAAATAGAACAGAGTACGTAATTTAAAAAAAACATTTTGAATGCGCGTAGGTTCCCGAGAATCCCCCGTGCCCCAGCCCCCTTCGCCACCTCTTTCTAAACAATGCAAGACAGCTACTGAAACTCGACGAAACTAGTGAAAAAAGAATAGGCGCTTGAAGATCCCTCACACAATTTAGTGGTTTCTGAGAGTATGAGGGTGGAAAAAATTAGCACAGGCCTACGGTATTTTGTGGTTCGTTATCCCAAATAACCACAAATTATTATTTTCCACTATCAGCAATTGCACGCACTCTAAAAACACCTCGTCACAACAAAAGTATTTCTATTGCGAAGAAAACTTTTGTATAAAAAGGAGAAATTGCAAAATAACATCGCAACAAAAATTTTTTTAATAAAAGTTACAATAATGCTAATAAAATTTAGTTACTACTAAGATAATTTAACAGAATATTTTATGTAGCCATGGTACTTCCGACATAGACTTTATCTTAGAAAATTATTGTGAAAACACTATGTAGTACTCATTCAGTCAAGAGAAATGAGTCAATTCCGGTTCCCACAACAGATCATCTTAATCAAATTAATGTTATTTAACAGGTTTTTTTTATCGAAACCAAATTCAGTGACCACTGAGAAGTCTGGCTGCATTCCAGATTACGTCATCATTCAAATCACAGCTGCTTTTTTTTTAACCAACAAGAAAACTAATACGACAGAGCTATGCGCTTAAAATAAACATTTGTTTGTGCCAAGAGTTGCTATATCAAAGTAGGGTTAGTTGCCAGCTATTCTAAAACTACCAGACAAGAATCTAACGGCGGCCGAAAATATTTTTGAATAACTATCGACCGAGTTAGTCAGGCAATCAAATAGGGTATCTGATAAATGGCACCGATTTATCAGCCAGACAGCAGCAGCGTCGCCATTTTATGTGGCATGCTAATATATCCTACAGTGTCAAATCAAATGAAAATGTTACGAATGCGTTTATTTTGCTTAGACAGAAGTGTGTACGTGCCGATTACACTGCAATAAATGACAAACAGTGAATTGTATCTCAGTTGTATTAAATACACCTGCAATTGGTTACATATTTTCCTTAAGGTAGCAGCCTGGGTGGACGTCTTTTGTGTTCTAGTCCAAGAAGGGCGTAGAGCTACGGGCAGCAAAGTACACGCATCACGCCTCACCCTAGTCTGTAGGCGATAAGTAGAGATGGGAAATTTCGCGAAAAGAATTTTGCAGCACTTTGTTTCAGTACCTTACGTCAGCACCTGCATCTCTGCTTTGTGGTCAGTGATTGGATGCCGTAACACCCAGCGTGCGGAGGTTAAACCCACAAATCACACACGTGATATGTAGCAGTTATCCGTATACTGATTGGCACAGTCAAATGAATAACATAACTACACAAAGGACTCTTGTCAATAACCATTAGGTTGAGCTGCAGGTGTGCACGTAGGGCACTGAAACAAAGTGGGGCACAAATCTTTTCACCAAAAATTCCTGTCCCTGGCAGGCGATAAGAAAATGACTTGTCATTAGTTAAATAACAGAGGTAATAATAATATGTATTATACTAAAGTTGTGCGTCCAAGGAAATCCATATAAAACCCAGCAAGACCGGTTCCCAAGTCAGTCGATTTATAAGGAGTCCCTAGCAAACTTCGTCTTGTAAAAATTCTGCGTTTGCGCCTTATTACAACAGATAACTGTCCTGGGAACTGCTGTTTTTCCCCGCAGGGAAAAAACTTATCTATAGACACTACGCTTGAGTCCTATAGTATACGACTGGAGAAAAAAAAAATTGAAAAATGCCTGAAAAGTGAAGTTTTAGGACTTCGATATCTGTAATTCAATCTTTCGGCTTTCGACACGTGCAATAGTATCACAATGTTGCAGATATATTCGCATGCGATTGAACTACAAAGGGCGCGATTGGCACCTGGAAGAGCGAGAGCTGTAACGTCGACGCTTCCTCGCTCGGCCCTTGATTTATCGCCTCTAAGCGTAATGCGCTCAACTGGGCATTCGAACACTTCCGAGCCTGGATCTTTAAAAAAGTAATATCGATATCAAATAATCACTACATTTATGACACTAGTATATTTATACATTTTTGGTAGTAATAAAGTCAATCGTGTTGGGGGGGGGGGGGG
>PNEQ01085466.1:16881-32373 GCA_003012365.1 Medauroidea extradentata | reverse complement strand
GTAGTGTTAAAACGAATGGTTCTGGGACACTGCATGCTGCCAACAGAGACATGATGGTTGGCATACCAGCAAACACAACGTGTCCGAGTTCGACGATTGTGACATGGCGGTGTTGGCAAGCATTCCACAGCCAACATCAGACAAGCCGCGCGGCATGCCGGGACTATTCAATCTCGCAGACTCCTCCCACAATCACACACAAGCTTGAGTTAGGTAACCCTGACTTCGACAGTCAAACGAATAGGATTATCTCCAGAAAGGTATCGTATTGAGACCACGTCGACACACGACTCAAGCCACAGTAGAGCGGGACGACAGCAAGGAGCTATGAGGGCGATTCTGACACGCGTATCAAGTACGCAATCATCCCTACGTGCGGGCGCCGTCTATCTGCGCGTTATAGGCTCAGAAGTGACGACGCTATAAGGACGACCATGAAACGAGCATCAAACGCCGCACCGACAGAACGAGACAAGCGCTGAACTCAACTAGCATGCAAGATTCCTATCAATCCATTTTAATTATGGGACTTTGAGCGGTGACCATAGAATTTTTATTACTGGAAAGTCTGTAGCAAAGTTCAGTGCACGTTTATGAGGTTCATATACATCCGGGTAGCACATTTTCAAGTACGACAGTCTGAAAACGCCGTTTTTTAGCTATATTAGGGGGCTCCTAAAACAGTGCTTTAATGAGTGTGGTGAATAAAATAACGACATTTCGTCCTTGTTAGGAGTTTTTTCATACAAGGACACGATAGGACACATGTGGAATAGTTTAGTAAAAAACGTATGTACAAACATACTGTATCTCATTTGAAGCGCGTGGCAGGCGGCGCCCTTAACTCGACAGCATGCTTTCCAGTTAGCTGCGAGTAGCTGTTGGGATTTCAACAAGGTCATATCTAACTAAACTGCATCTGACAGAAGACTGTGGACATGACATTTCTGCCCTTAAAGTTGTAAAGTACATTTTTAACCGCTGCATCTAAACAAAAAATACTCTGCGAACAGCGTACAAAATTACACAAGAGGCTCCGTATTATTTATAAAATACTTATCGAAGACAAGATGCGTCTCCTTTGTAAGCAATATATTTTGCTAAGAGTAAACGTTTTTCACTCAGTTTCCATTCGACATGTCTAAGTGGAAACTTGCATGCTACGGGAACGTATAAATGACAAAAACCAAATGAGTTATTGTACTGAAACAATGTACACTAAAATTACATATAATGTGTTATTTAAGAAATACTGCATATATCAAACAACTTGCTGAAATTGTTATTTTTTTTAGTTAGGATTATTTTAATGCAAAAATTTTACACTGCGGGTTTATACATACCTTAAAGTAACTGTGACTCATAATTTCAGGCCGACTCAATTTCAATAAGTTGGTTTTCGTGATCCGTACGTTCCCGCGACATGCAAGTTGTGATTTTGACATAACGTTATGTAAAAATCTATAAAATTAAAAACCTTTCCACGCAAGGGAAATGTAGTCGCCTCGAACAAACACAAAACTATGAAGATTATAGTGACGTGCGTGTTTGAGATGGTCACCTCGTTGGCCATGTATTGCGCATTCGAGGTCTAAACGTGCGGAGCGGTAAGAATGACAAAGCACGCGCATTACGGCTCATCCTAGCCTCTAGGCACATGCCACTGAACCGGTGTACAGTCTTTTCGAAGAGAGATCGCCTCTATAAGACGTTCAGTAGTGACCTAACAATTTACAACATAATTTTAAAGAAACAGTGAACACACTTATAACTTTTTTTATATTTACGCGCTTATATTTTCATTCCTAAAAGGGAGAGAAAATATATAAATTTACGTTGTTTTCTGCCACGATAAATAAAAAGAGCTTGAAAGATGATTGGAAGACCTGAAATGGGTAATAAGCACGAGTAACGTTCTACGCGCGTCGATAAGTTTTCGAGTCAAGTATTCCAGCTGGAGCTTTGCACACCGTATTTTATACAATATTGGTTTGAATGGTTTAAAACGTGTTGAGTGACAACCGTGCGCATGCCGCCTCCCACCTCCTAGTTCAGCCTCGTGACGTCAGCACGATCACACACTAGCAAGAACGCTGCAGAGAGAGAGAGAGAGAGAGAGAGAGAGAGTGTGTGTGTGTGTGTGTGTGTGTGTGTGTGCCTGGCGCCGAACCTACGGGACTTACGAAAACATTACTCGATAGAGTTGAAACTGCTTAAGGTTGTTTGAAAACCTGGTGCGAATACAGTTTACCTCCGTCCGAAATCTCTATATCCAACTCAAGCTCATCGCCGGATCTACTTAGGTCTACCATGCTCGGGAGAAGGGTAGTTACTCTCCAGCTGATGAAAAACAGAAAAGCGCGCGTAAAAAGTGAACAAAGACAAGACTCCCGCGTGTATGCACAAAAGAAAACTCGCAGTGAGACGCTTGAATGCACGTTGAACAAAGAAGATTTCGAAATGTAGTTTTCTTTTCATGATAAGTGGTGAGGAGTTAAACAAGTAAAAATAAGCCAGATGAACGTTATTTACGTATAGAGTAAATTATGTAAAAATATTAATTATTAGGTGGTGTACAGTATAATTTTGTTAACACTTCAAATTTATATACATACAGTTAACTCTCGATTAACATAATCCCTTATTCCTATGGACATTTTTGGAGGTTATCTCTAGTATTCCTGTACAGTACCTATACCTACTACTACGCAATTCTAATGCCATACACGTATATTGTAGCAGTACAAAAGGATATTATGCACTGCCTGAACTTGGTCTAAAAATACAGGTCTGCAAGTTCGGCGAATGGAATATACCGCTCCGTTAGTATTTCGCCGCATTTTTTAAACAAGCGGGCAACATACAGCTCTTGCAGTTTTAGTTTACACTAAGAAAAATCCGTTTAAGGCACGGGTCCCTATGTACGCTATTTCAGTATGTATTATTCTTTAAATCCTGAAAGGGAGCAGATATCGCAAAACAGTTACATAGAAATGTTGACAATTGTATATTACACATAGCCTAATTTTTTTCAAAACGTAAGTTTTTATCATTTCGGTTAATTATTGACTTTACGAAAATTTAATTACGTTGGAAATTACTCAAAATTATAGAAACTTACGTTTTGAAAAAATTTGGCTACGTAGTACAAATAATTTACATTATTTATATGAAACGGTTCTGCAATATCTGCTCCCTCGCAGGATTAAAAAAAAAAAATTAAACTACCATAATCAGCATAAACAGGAATCCGTAGCCTAAACATCAAACGACTGAGTAGATCCGATCACGTGACCAATACTACCGAGTAGATTATACCTATTATGTTTCAGTAACTCTGTTAGATGCGGTAATGCACAGTAGAGGAAGAGTTTGGGCTGCCGGACGGGTTCACCAGTTCACTTCTACCCTCAGCGGCCGAGAGTGTAGCACAAAGCTTGGCCCGGGGCGACCCGCCGCGCTACTCCACATTACGGACACCGACATTCCTGCGTCGTCGTCTAGTGACTCGTCGTCAAACCTGTTCCCGCGAACCGCGCCGAGCCATGCGGCTAAGTCGCCACCGTCGTTCTGGAACATGCGGCAGCAGGATTTCGAATTTCTTTTCTGCCTTCAAGTTGATTTTAACCGAAGCCTATACTATTGAACTATTACTGCTTACTGTTTAAGATCGGCAGTGGCAATCGCAAGTATAAAACAAACACAGAAAATGTTATTCTCATCATGACGTTTGTAATTTACCCGATAACAGCCAGCTTGCTTTAACGTATCAAACACCGGTAGGCCTATATTTAAGACGTGACTTTTAGAAACAAGAAATTAATTTGCCATTTACCCCAAGTTTTTAATAGCAAATACTAGCGGGGTGTTGTTTATACGACCCGCAATTATTATTTAAGATTTATTTTACTAAATTATTCTACCCAAAGCCTTCAGTAGGCTATAGTTAATACACCCAAAAATACAATATTCAAAGTATGATCCAACTGGCTACACTTTCAGGCAGTAACACATTTATACGCTCAATATTTGTGGCTCTACTACTTACCTCTTAAGTATACTTCTTACTGCTTAAGTTTCCAATTGTGTAATAGCCTCCGTTCCCTTTCCTTCTTTCTTTAAAAATATCTCTGCCCCTAAAACCTTAGCTACGACGGTAGATTAATTAACGCAAAAAAAAAAGTTAATTCAAATTCGTATAAATTCAAAAGCAATAAAGAAAACACGCTTAGGAAATAAATTTTGTCAACTCTGTGAGCAAATCTGCTGGTATGGTCAACTATATATGACAGCTTAATTTCGTAACTTAGATTTCGGAGCAACAGATTACGAGCACAGGAATGCGTTCAACTAAAATAGGATGACAAAATTTGGTTTTTTAGTATTGTATCTTTCGGTTTTCTACATTCACGTTCTAAATATTACAGATATTAGTAAACTTTTAAACGTCAGTTTTGTGACATTCCCTTTTAAATGCGTTACAGTGTGCTGGAAAATACTTTTTCTTGTAAACAGAGACGTCCAAATCTCGCGTTATTATTTGGCGGCTGGCTAGAATTCAGTAAAAGTACTGCGCCGTGAAGTGTTCGTATTTATTAAAGTCGGCATCAACTGTAACGTCTGTAAGATGTGCATTGATTAAGACAATTATAAGCATTGTGTTTACAAGAACCACTACTCTTATTTCCAAGTTTTTACTGGAAATCGTGTACTGACTGAAAACAATGTATAGTAGTCACCCGATTGTACGAAACGCAAAGGTAAATCCCACGAAGAATATAATATGATCACAATAAAGTCAGCACTTTATAAAGCCTGCCTTGTCCAAAACAGTAATCAAAACATATATTTTATTGAATCCTCAGCCGTTAACGGTTTAACAGTACGGTAAAATCTATGCATTGTAATTATAACCTAAACTAATACGTTTACACAGTAGCCTATAACTCCATTAAAAGAGAGGGGCGACCACGCGCTTAAAATGCGTTGTATTTTTCCAAAACTTTTCACGTGTGTCCATTGTGACAATGTACGAAATCACACTTCGGTCAAGGGCGGAATGCCATTAATAAGACGCCATTTTTATTAAAAACGCTGTTTCGAAGGCCTCCAACATTGCAAAAAAAAAGTATTTTCAGACTGCCACTTCAAAATGTACTAATCGGGTGTATGTGAAACTCAGATTGAGATGTGCACTGAACTATGCTACAGACTTTCCACCAATAAAACTATGAGTCCTATAGTAAAAATGGGTCGGAGGGAATCTTGCACGCTAGTTCAGCGCTTGGCTCGTGGCGATGCGGCATTTGGAATGCCAGCGCGCTTCAAGGTCGGCTCCTTCACTACTGTATTACCAACATTATGAGCAAAATTTTTTTCTAAAGTAACGTATTTCTGAAGAAGAATCACCGGAGCCTAAATCTCATTCATTTAATTGCAAAGCAAAGATAACTTGAAATGTATTCTTTTTACGTAAATGTCTGCTCCAAAAGTTGACAAAACGGTTGCTGTTTTGTAGTTTTTTTTTTATATTGGCTTTCAAAAACGTGTACGTTAGATTTTCAAAGTTGTTTATTGCGTTTATTTACCTGCCACATCCTGTGAAGAGAGAATCCACGGGGAAAATGTGAGACGTAGCGAAGGCACGAGGAACGACAGTCAAGAATGACAACAACGTACCTACTGGAAGTGGCCGCCATTGACCTCGAAGTTAGTGTGGAGATGACGCCACGAGTTATGAAAGTTACAGGCAATGCCTGGCGGAGCATCTTTTAAACCCACGCTACTCTGTTTCTTCTCTTTTCGCGATAATAGTTGATTAAGCCTAAACGAGAGCAGGCATCAGAAATCTGTTCCGCACTTTTCTTAAAAATATTTTTTTTACTATGCTGGCTATATTTTAATACGGTAAATACTATGGTTCTTGCTAATTATGTAATTAACATTTTTGTTAACTCAATTTTAGTCGAAATCTGTAATTTACCGACTAGGAAAAAAACGATCACAGCAAAAACCATTTTATACAAAACTGGTGAACAGATTAACAATACCTGCTACCGTTTAAGTTTTAAAGAAAAATTATCGCGAAAACAACAGAAGGCAGAGGAGCAGTGATTTCGAAAATATATTTTTTTTTTATTGCTACCTAATACTCATATCAAAATTTCGCTGCACAGTTTTGACACTTATATGTTATAATTTGTAGCTGAATTATTTTGTAGAATTACACTGAACGGTTTTTTTAGATATCATTACCCAAATAACTACGTTTTTCGTCGTGAAAATAAGCAAAAATGAAGGAAATTACTTTTTTGCTGGCGAATGGTACATTATTTTTAAAAAACGCGTCCACAGTATTGTGCATCGTATGATTGCACATTGACTCAATTTTTTTTCAAAACTTTTGGTTAAAAAATATTTGAGTTATTGGCACCAGTCTGGAAAAAACTCGGAAACAAGCCCTTAAAGACTCGCCTGGTACTAACAAGTGCGGAAATATTTATATTGGCTGGAAGGAACAGTGTAATCTAAGATTCAAAAGTGCTTACTTTACCGTGAATACCCTGCACTTAGAGATGATGGTATATAGCGAAAATTTGTCGTGCCAACATACCCTTAAAAACATAGTGGTTTCTTGCGGCATCTACGATTGGATGTTATATGCGTCTGACACAACGTAGTTGTCTGCAGACCAATCATAGGCATCAAATATTACAATAGTGGGATTCCTATTGGCTTAGTCAAATAGGGCAACAGCTGTACGTACAAGAGAAAGCCAGTCACCTTTTCATAAGCTGAACGCGTTGAAACCCAGCAAAGAGTCAAGTATTCCCGCGATAAACCATCATCTCTACCTATAATGTATGATTCAGGACGGAGCATTCTAATATTCCGTGGTGATAGCTTATAAAAAAGTAAGTCAAAATGTGTTATCAATTTTCCGTGAAGTGAATATAGTGGGATTAATGCTCCCATAAAAACAGACCACAACATTTCATCTCCATCAATATAAAATTAATCACTTGACGTTAGGAGGCCTACATACAGGACGTAATTTTCCGTGTTTGGTGCACGGAGACAAAAGAGCGACAAGGTTCGGCTTGTCAAACTGACGTGCAGTGTTTCCATTTTATTCTTTTTTTCTGCGAGACTTCAAGCGATGAACAAAAAATGTTACTAAGTCCAGCGCATGCTTAGTGTTATGTTTTACGAATCCGGGCGGTATTTTCGAAGTTGCCCCAGTACTTTAAAATAACCGCTTTTGTCCGTTTTGAAGGACCCCATAATCATGTTTCTAATAAGCACGACATACTGTTAAAATACTGTAAGCATAGATTCAACTGTGTATTATTTTCGTAGATAAACATATTCAAAATACGTTCGCCGATTTCGCGCAGAAAATAAGAAACGTGGCACGCTACAACACAGTTTTCTGCACCAGGTACATAAAGGCGGCCCCCTTAAGGGCGCGGTCTACCGCAATTTTCATCATCATTATTTTATTTTTTATTTGTACCCGATATTTTTTTTTTTCTTATTTTAGACACAAAATGTGACTAAATTTGGCTCTCATGAAATTTTTTTATCTCTCATAGATTTTGCGTAATGGATTGTTAAAGTCATATTTTGCATGTTTCCGTTTTAACGACTACACTAAAACCAACTGATATATCATACTCCAAAAAAATCACAGTGGATAAAGACATTACAAGCTACAATGACACGCTCATAAAATTAAAAGAACAAAATTTATTTGTATTTTTAAAAAAATTATTGATTTTTAAAATTTTTATTTTCAGTTTCGGCATTTTTTCAATTCAAATAATTTTTACTCTTTAATTTTATGGGAATGTCATTGTAGCCTGTAACGTCTTCATCCACTGTGATTTTTTTTAGTTTGATATATCAGTTGGTTTTAGTGTAGTCGTTAAAACGAAAACATGGAAAATATGACTTTAACAAGCCATTACGCGAAAACTATGAGAGATAAAAATTTTTCATGAGAGCCAAATTTAGTCACATTTTGTGTCTAAAATAAGAAAAAAATATCTGGTACACATAAAAAATTTAAAAAATGGTGATGGAAATTGCGGTAGATCGCGCCCTTAAGGTCACCGCCGGGACGGCGCTCGAACTGCGTGCAGCGTGTTCGGAGTTAAATTTTTTCTCAGATACTATTCAACTTGCACCCACGATGCTTATTTACGAAAAAGAAACACACTTGAAACTACTTGTGAATGTGACTTTCAAGACACCTCGCACATTGGAAGCATTATTTTAAAGCCCTCAAACACGGCTAAAATCGGCTTTCCAACGCGGTTGTTTCTCCAGATATATGTAACGGATTTGTTCGAAACTGAGCTCTACAAATACATTGGACTTTGCTACAGTGACGCGTTCAATAAAAATATACGGTCACCGCGTATAGTCCCACAGTAAAAAAGTTACGACGGGAGCACTGCGTGCGTGTTTATGACTTTGGGCGTAGATGCAATATTACAATACATATGCCGGCCGACGTCGCTCAGAGCGCCTCATCGATTTTCGCCTCACACACACGTACTCTTCACCAGGCGGCCGCCTTAAGCAACGACACACCAAACAGTATCTTAAACAATAAAAAACCAAATAGTTTTCAATTTTATTTTAAGGCATTTAAATTTACAAACTATTGTCAAGGTAGCGATACTCCCAATATATTTCTTTACAGACAAATTAATAACACATTGTGACTTCTTATAAGCGCTCACTAGAGAGCGGAAAAATTCGAGAGTTCACTGACCTTTAAGAATATTTGTACACTCAGGCAGACAACAGCTGTTCACCAGCTGCTCGCTGACACAGTGGTATGGGCCTGCATTTAGCTAAATTATTATTATTGGCTCAGCGATTTACACGAGACGTCAAATAAGTCAAGGACCAATTATGAAAGTGACGCGAACTTACAGTTGCTGGAATTCTAGCTTGCGCCTAAAAGGTCCCTAGCAATCACCACACAAAAATAACACACACAGGCCTGTGTATCATGGTCAGATACAAGGTGTCCGGAACGAACGGATATCACCACACGTTCTGACTGACGTGCAATGAAGGAGAGACGATGTGCTGTATGTACAACACAGGAACCACGGATCATCTCAGACCTCGCTGCCTTATCAATCCAGAGATAGCCTCGGGTCACTGGTATTCGCGACCACGAAGATAACACGACGACTCGACCAAGGGGAAAACGTGTGCTCCGTGGTTCGGAATCCACACTGCCGCACGTCGCGTGGAACATTAACGCTAAATCCCATTACATGACATACACAATGTTATACAACCTATGAGGAAAAAATATGGAAAACCGACAGTTAGGCCTACATGTGTGAATTTTGATGCCAACTTTAGTCAGCGCAAAGCGTTTCTAGTGTAACATTTTGAGATTTTTTCTTAATATCACAAAAAAAATTTCATTCCAAAACATATTTTCCTCAGTGGTATTATAAGAACTGGCATTAAGTACTTCATATAATCGTTTCTGGAGATGAAATCTAATATTGGAATCAAATTAGATTTCACGTAAGTCGCAAAAACTGAAACATTTTTCTTAAAGAAAACTTCCACATTGAGAAATTAAGCCAAGCGTTACATTTAAGGGGGACCTTTTTCCTGCTTTTGAAGTTTGTTGCAGCGAGTTTTTTTTTTTTTTTGGCAAAACTACTAAATGAGCATTACATATGCATATAAACGAATGAACACACACTTCACATATGTCCCAATAATTAAAAAAAATGCAATATATGGACATCGCTGCCATACTCAAAGTCGCTGCAAGTTGCACGGGAAAAGAACTACAGCCAAGCAGTGCACTCTAGTTGGGCGGCTTGCGAGTAGAGGTGATATTGCATTTCATACGCCGGTCAGCAGCAACGTTAGCACTCCATACTTTTGTGCCTCACATACACACACACGCAGCCCATCTAAGAAGCCTACCCGGGATCCGTTGCGTGAGAGAGAATAGGGAATAGGGATTTACATGTTAAATTATATTCGATGGTGCCAGTCATTTTTTATGATATCGCTTTCGGACGAAAACAGTTTTCCACATTGAGAACAGGAAAAGATGATACAGGAATAAAAAACCTAGGAAAATATCATGAGATGATATTTTCGAGCGTTTCTTGACAGCGACAGTACTTATTTTATAAAATTTTCAGGCGTATTCAATAAACGCCCTAAAAGAAACCATAGCAACATGGCCGAGATTAATAGAAAAGTCGGTTGTAGTGCACAAGTTGTCCAGAAATTGCCACATAAGCACACGACGCGATTACTGGGCAAATAGTAGACTAAAAAAATTGCAAAATGTTGTACAACGACTAAGCACAAGATTTTATAGATTTATCTTTAGGCAAGGTAGGTTTTTAAAATTTGAGATCTGTGTTAATTTTATTTTTATAAACAATATGTACGGTCAATAATCAGATATCCGTGTTAAATTGTAACACACAACTTTTAGATAGCTATGTTAGTAGTATGATTATGTTCCTCCTGGGACACGTGGGATGTGGGATCGGTGCCTCGACCACCATTTTGGATTGCGTCACATTCGTTGTGTCGCGTGTTGTTTTCTGTTCGTACTTGATATAATTACTGGTTTTGTTTCGCCTCATTGGTGTGTCGTATGTTTATTTTTATTTTGTGGGTCATACAATGTTCTGTTTGTCGCTTTGTCAAAGCAGACCTCAAACCTAGGTTGTCTGCCTCAGTGGTGTCTTAGGTTTTTCTTTTGATTTTGATTTTCTTGCCTGATTGTCCTTGTTTTTATTTGACCCGATGCCATTTATGGGATTTTATGTTGTGTATGTATCTTATTGACTAAAGCACATGCTGCCTATTTATGTTTTTCCATTATCTTTAGTCATCTATATCGCAATGGAGTATGTTCAAGAAACTAAAGACAAGAGACTAAACCCAATCATGCACTCCCACTGCACATATCTTTCAAAGCTCATAAAATTACTTAAAGTTAATATATGTTATTTAAACAAATTATCTAAGGCTCTTTCACACTACCTACCGAGTTTCATATCCATTTATTAACATATTAAATTCAACATGCACGCCACACGAATACTGGGCTAAATTAAAGGCGAAAATGTTAGTCGCATAATTCTGTACGATTACAATTTTCGTCCGCAATCTGGCAACATAGCACGGAGTATGTCACCTCTTGCGCTTCACAGATATCTTTACTTCATCGTACTATGGGCGCGGGTTAAAACCCCGAGCAGCCCAAACATGATTCTACGTTTAAATACACATAATACCTGGACGTGGAGCGCAAGAGAGGGTTTACCTGTGCAGTGTTGTCACATTGTGCACGTGTAGGGGCATACAAAATTTTGCCACTAACAATTTCTTCTCAAATTTAGCCAAGGATTCATGTGGTGAGCTTATCATACGGCTGTTTCAGCCATCGTGTATATATAAGTCGCTTTGATCCCCTTTCCGAACCTGCAACCTATGCCATGACATAGCGTGGTTTTGTGGGAAATACATGAATGGAAAATGGGAAATACATGAATGGAAAATTGGAAATAGATGATCGCAAAAACTATAGGAACTAGGCCTTCCCCTCCCACACTCTTATGAATAGTGCTAAGACGTAATGTATGCAAGTACAGTGTTCTCCCTAGCACAAATTTAGAGCTGGGTGGTTCACGATACCAGCTGGGTGCATCATGGAATAAGCTTGATGGTGTTGATGGAAATATCTGTTTTCTTAGCCGGATGGTAGAGAAAACTAGCCGGGTGGGGCGCCCGGTAAAATGGGCCTGGGGAGAACACTGAAGTAGAATAATATCCTGTACAAATAAAAAAAAGACTAATCGAATATTTTATACCATGGAAACCTAATTACAACTCTCGTCAGTACTGCCGAATCAGCAGTGTGTCCACGTCTCCAGTCATGCCACAATACCAAGCGTTATTTCTGCTTCGGATTTAATGAGCCGGGTTTTTTGTTTTCCTTTTCGCCGAGGGAGACCAGAGCGGGGCGGTAATTTGTTGGACTGGGGAGAGTGGCGGGTAAAATGCGGCGTCGGCCAATTAAGCGGCAACCAATCGACCGACTACGGCGACCATGTGAATTATGCTGCGTGGACGCAACAAGCGACACTAATTACTGCCGCTGTATTAAACAAACCAGCGAGCTGGCAAGTCGCGTCGCGTCTTCGTGAGCGAATCAAGAGTTGCTGGTCAGCGCCTTCTACCAAGAGCTTCACATGCCTTGTAATATACTGGGATTTTTTTTTTTTTTTACGAAACTACTCCACATGCACCCATTGTGCCAATGCACACTTCGGACATTGTAAAAAAAACCATGGTTATATGCTATGATGGTTAGATATAATGGTACATCGCGAAAAATGTTTGTGCCAACATACCCTTGAAAACACTGTGGTTTCTTGTGACATGTATGATTGGTGTTGTACGTCTGAAACAACGCAGCTGTCTGAAGACCAATAATAGGCATAAAATATTACAATAGCGGGATTCTTATTGGCTCAATTAAATTGGGCAACAGCTCTACGCACAAGCGAAAGCCAGTCATCTTATCGTAAGCTGAACGTACGTTGAAATCCAGCAAACAGTCAAATTTTCCCGCGATAAACCATTATCTCTAGAGGTACGTCAATTTCGCGGATTCATCTGGCAGCAGCCAAGACTGGTCAGTCCTATACACCCACAGGCCACAATCTATTATCTATTGGCTTGTATTCGTACAAGCAGGTAGCAAGCGATAGCACTTCGCATTATTTCCTTATTTACTACTGGCTTCCAGTAGTCATACGCGTTTCGTAACAGCCGCCAGCAAGTCACTGACATGACAACAAAGTATACACAATTGACGTTCAACCTGACCTATAAATGTATATGCGAAATTTACGTACCTCTAACTATCTCTAATGATGGCATATCGCGAAAATTGTTTGTGCCAACATACCCTTGAAAACGCTTTAGTTAATTGCAACACATATGATTGGACAATGTATGTCTGACAAAACGTAGCTGTCTGCAGACCAATAACAGGCATTAAATATGACAACAGCCGGATTCTTATTGGCTAAGTCAAATAGGGTAACAGCTCCACGTACAAGCGAAAGCCAGTAACCTTCTGGTAGGCTGAACGTACGTTGAAACCTTAACAATCAAGTTTTCCCGCGATAAACAATCCTCTCCACCCATGGTTAGAGCCCATGATATATCGCAAAAAGAATTCTGCAACAGTTTGTTTCAATGCGTTAGGGAACATATGAAGCTGTGCTTCATGGTTATCGGCAGAATGAATTTTTTCACAGGCGTGGCTCATTTGACTGTGCCAACAGACACTAGTTCAGCGCTTGGCTCGTTCGGCGTGGTGACGCGGTATTGATGTGCGCTTCAAGGTGGGCCCTTATTGCTTCGTCGCTTCTAGCGGCCAAAACTATCGAATGTATGCGGCGCCCTTAAGACTCGGTTTTAGTCGCCATATTAAATGTTATCATTTTTCGTCTCTTTTGGAATTCTAAGAAGAAAAATGTTAAATATGCGATTGTACCTCAAATTCTATTTACATTTAGCTTTTCCCTGCGATATCTCCTGAGATCTTTACATAAAAAGCGGGGTCGCATACATTTATTAAGGGAACTATAACTTTCTAGGTGGCTCCCTCTCACTAAGGTACGACCATGATCTCACATCTGACTGACAATTAAGAAACAATCATTTTTCGGTGTCAAAATTCCTTGCTTATCATAGGGCAGAGGCGCATCGCTGAAATATTATATTCTAACATATTTATAATATAATAATGCTATATCACCTACCAATAGATGTGACGCAATAGTAATAAAACGAACTCGTGTTTTAAAATAGCCCGGGTTCGATTCTCATTTCAGCTATCCTGATTTATGTTTCCCGTTATTTTTCTTTACGACATCATCATACGAATGCTGGAATGGTTCATTAGGGAGGTGTCCTGCCCAGCAGTTTAACTACATCGCAGCACGATTGAAGAAAGCGTTTATTCATTTGTTTTAGCTAGTGGATGCATCCCAAATATGTTTGCCTCCGAAATGAAAACACCCCAAAAAAGAAGGAATAGTACTTTCGAAATGGCTTGCACATCGAAGCCCTACAACATAGTAAAAATGGCGTCTTCGGGCTGCTGTATCACAAAATTGTAATGTTTGTATTCAAAAGAAACCTTCTGCGTGGTGTCGTCCGTATAGTAATAATAATCTAGTAGTAGTAATAATAACAATAATACGCAGCTCAATTGGACACACTACAGCAAAAGAAACATAATAAGACACGCCAAGCTCAGGCACTATAATATAATTGTACTATTGTACTACCCTTAGAGTAACTATAGGGTAGAGGGAGTATCCTCTATACAGCTGCATACGAAATTGTGTGTTCAACATGTGTCACGTGACTTTAGTGAAATATGCGCGGGAGGTTTGAAATAACATTGAGAGAAAAGATAATAATTGCTTAGTAATCACAACTATGTTGGGTTATTTTGGTTCCTTATGAATTTATGAACTAAGGAGAGTATACTACCATTTCATCGCAAAGTATAATTGCGTAGACATTTCAGAACGACAAATGTAAACAATGTCGCCACATTACTGTTTTCCTTAACCCAGCTGTTTTTAGTAAAAAGTAAATATTAGCTACGTACTTACTATAAGGTTTTGAACCGAGATCTTGGTGACACCACATTATTAAATATATATTCTGGAAGGTACGCCAACAGTTTCAAACAACACGACTGCATTTTTACGCCGATAAAACATAAATAAACAACACCAAACTCTCGAGACCATGTTGGACACACATTTGTGACGTCATGCTCCCTCTACTATATATTACCTCTATGCAAAAGCACAGTTAAATAATGAAGATGTTTTTGCTTAAGAAAAAAAATAGAAATCAAGGAAAAAATCTACTTATATAGCATTCAAGTTCAAACAGTCTCTAAGGGTAAAAATTAGTAACAATAACTATAGACGTGCATGATTCATGTTATTTTGAGCCAGCAGACTAGGCTACAAACGGTTGTATACTTGTTCGACGTCACTTATTGGCCGATAGTGTTGTGGTCTACAGTGTGGGACGCATCTGACCAGAAACGAAATTTCTATGGTAAAGAGACGAACCTCCTGCAGAACGGTCACACACGCAGATGCCATCACATATATGCTCGTGGCGAATAGAACCACAGATTGAACGTAAGTATGTGAAGGGCAGTGAAGTCTACTCTGGCATAAAGTAATAACGTGAATTTTCCAGGTACCAATATGTTGAGCATAGAGTGAACCCAAGGACAAGGAATCCGAAATACAGACTTTCAACCTGGGAGTCCATGCGTCTGTCGTTCCCCGAGAGGCGACTAGAGATTATTAAGCTCTACAAAGGTGCAGCGACGAAATGCATGGGCGAAGGGGGGGGGGGGGGGGG
>PNEQ01085466.1:0-16781 GCA_003012365.1 Medauroidea extradentata | reverse complement strand
TGGTGCAAATAAGTCAAATTATTTCTACCAGAGTGCAGTTATGCATAACACAAATGTACAGACGAATTTTGCAAAATATGTACAGTCCGCCCCTCCTCCGAAAAAAAAATATTTCTATTATTTAAAAAAAAAATTATTGGTTATACATTGGGTGTAAAAATCTAAAACCCTGCGAGGTTTACTGCTACGGAAAATTAGTAGGGCATAACTGATCATATATTAGTGTCAAAACAACGTAATTATTCTGCGGTATCATTAAAGATGTTTTTTTTAACCTGTAAATCATTGTAAAACTCCCTAGGTATGGCCTAAATGTCACGGACATGTCACCAAGGCAAAAACAAATCTCGGGCTACGCAGGAAGATCAGTGTAACCTAACAAGCAGCCCGGGGCAAATCACCATCCCCGGTGATTACACGACGAGGGCAACATGGGTACACAGGGGGGTGGAGGGGGGAGCTGGCGAGCCTGGTAATTAACAGGTTGGTGCGGGACCCGCCCCCTAGCGGACTGCAGGCCGGGCACGCAATTAACCCTGCTAGCAGAGGGATGGAGAGGGGAGGGTAGATTGGCTCGTCTACAGGTACACCATTCCGCCAGAGAGCGCTCCTCCGGTATTCCCGCAACACGCATCGCCTTCCTTGCGTCACATCACAGCCTTGCTACACAATATCAGCATCACATTTCCCCTGACTTTTACAGGTTTCCAGCCTTGCTACACAATATCAGCATCACATTTCCCCTGACTTTTACAGGTTTCCAGACAAAATTTAAGAATTTCCAGTCTTTTTTTTCATGTAATCAAAACTTCACAAAATTTTAACAGTTCTCTCTTTTTTTTTTTTCTATAAACCAGTTGTAAAACTTTGTGGTTGCTCTCGTGTTTGCAAATGCGCTGCGAATAGTTTACCTGTGTTTGCCACATTTAGCTACTACAACCTAGAGAACGGCTATTAGTTGGATTGTTTTCGATAATGAACAGTTCTGAAGCCTCGTATTCTGTAACTGTGCTGCTGGTACATTTATACAGTATTTAATATAACCTGGTACAGCATTCTTTCATAAACCAAGACACCTAGGCTATGTTCTGTGCTCCAATTTTAAGGTTACGATATGAGATATAAATAGGCTAACGATACACTATTTTTAAATTTTTTTGAAAAACATGTGTCAAACTAAAGTGTCCATAACGACAAGATGACCAGACTTGAAGTTGGTATTACAAATTTCAATTTCCCGGAACCAAAAGCAATTTTTCTCACTTCCCCACACTTTCCACTACCACTCATAAATTCCTTTCTTATTATTCCAGATTTTCTCGATCTGTAGCAACTCCGTATCAGCTTTCTAATGTGTTGACGTGCTCTACTTCGTATAACGTAGTAAATATTGACAACCACTTCTAAACAATAACGGCAATATTTTGTAATGTGCGTGACAATGCAAGACCAAATTGTCAGTACAAATGGTGAATGGACATCTCAGGTATAGGAATAAAAATGTCGACGAACAAACCACAAAATATTAACAACACAGTCGTGCTTTCATAGTCAAATTTGACTGAAGTTAAGCAAAAAAAAGTATAACACTTGCATGGGAAAATCATGGTTAAGTGAGCACATTTTTATTAAATACTGTTATTTGGTCTTACGTATCATCCACAGCGCTGTCATTAAGGGCGTTCACGTGGCAAATATTCAAAATGTTATATTTGCTTGGCATATGGTTAGTTTTATAGACATTACTTGTGATTACATTTTCCAATTGTAGAAATTTTTTAGCTCTCATAGTTTTCCCATGGCAGCATGTCAAAGTCAGCATTTGCAAGTTACAGGAACATAGGTTTAACAAAAACCAAGTGACTTACTCGAATGAAATAATTTACACTGAAATAAGATATAATGGGCACTATGCTAAAACATTTAAAAACACAGAATGGAATTCCTTTGTACTTTTTAAAAAAATCCGAAAATGACGAAAATTTACTTTATTTGTGGCAATTTTTAAAAAAGACAAAATTACTTTGTTTTGTGTTTTTAAATATTTTAGCATAGTGCCTATTATATCTAATTTCAGTGTAAATTATTTCATTCGAGTAAGTCACTTGGTTTTTGTTAAACCTATGTTCCTGTAACTTGCGAATTCTGACTTTGACATGCCGCCATGGGAAAACTATGAGAGCTAAAAAATGACTACAAGTGGAAAATGTAGTCACAAGTAACGTCTATAAAACTAACACTATGCCAAGCAAATATAAAATTTTGAATTTTTGCCACGTGAACACCCTTAAGATGGTTGCTCTCAACTTCATATACGGACAGTACAATGCTAGAAATCGACCATGACCTTTGTACGGAACCATCCCAGCATTCGCCATATTTTCCTGGGAGGCCATAAAAATATTTTATGCACTTGATAATACAAAGCTACACGCATTGAAACTGGGATTATTTGGGACCCCAAGGTAACATAGGATTTTTTTCTTTCAGAAATATTTATTTCGTATATTGCAGCCGTAAATACAGACATCATATAATGCCTAATAAATTCGCGAATTTTCGATAGTTGTTACTTGTCCGTTCTTACTCTTACGGCTGCCATTGTGTCACATAAATATTCCAGAAAAACGTACAAAGTTTGCCTGCTGCCCCAAAAAAAAAATCTAGTTGCCAATAGTTACATTTTATCAATTAATGGCTTGAAAACAAAGATGATTTATTTAAGAGATTTTGTTCAGCGCTCAACATCGAGGTCTTTAGCGCCGGTGAGGGGTGACATGAGGTGAGTATGGAGCAGCGCCAGAATAATGGGGCGGGGGAAACGGAAGATCCCAGAGAAAACCCACAGGCGAGCGGCATCGTCCAGCACGGTTCCCACATGCGAAAATCCGAGCAGAACCCTGCCGAGATTCGAACCCTAATCGCCTTGGTGGTAGGCAAGTGCTCTAGCCACTGCGCCAACTTCGGCCGTTTGAAAATAAAGAAGTATTGACATGTATATATCCAAATAACTTAGCGCTGCATAAAAGTAAAACAATGTTAGGTACCGCCAGCAATCATTACGTTCTAGGCCTGTAGATACGGTTCTAAGGTAAAGAAAGTTCGTCGATTTCATTCGCTTTAGAAGTGTAACCTCGAAAACGTGTTTAGTTTTACACTCGATCAAACACGGCTGCCATAACGTATCCAAATTACACATCCCGAAGACCCTATGGTGTACCAAATGTTACACTACCACCCTATTTCCAAAGAAAATTTTTAAATTATAAATTTATATTTAAAATTAAATATGGTTGTAGGGGCTACATTGTTTTGTACATATTAAAAATTTTTAATGCACTGCAACACTGCAGAATTCAAACTTCGGGTGTCTTCGGCAAGGTTGTTCGTAGGCTTTCGTGGTCAGAGCTGTGTATGTTTTGGCATTTGAACCGAGGCCAACAGAATAATTTTAACACACGATATTGTCATATCCTAAGTAAAATTTGAAATACTCTTTATCACAACTTTTGGAAAGACCCCAAGTCCACAACATGTCAACAATACCAGTACACAAACACAGTAAACAATTAGAAAAAAATATCCCTCAGATTGGCCAGAATACCCGACCAAAACTGCCTGTAATTGGTTGACACACAATAACTTTATACATATAAATATATACAAACATATTTACATGTACACACATGGCGGGTCTAAGCGGACTGTGTTAATTTTGTGTGTTGATAGGTTATAAAAATAAATTTTTTTTTTTTTAAATTCATTCATAATGTGAAGATAAAGATAATACTGTATTATCATATACTATTATATCAAATACGCGACCATTTATTTAGATACGGTCCGGTGTTATCTTGCAATAATATCAAGAAGAAAGCTATCTTCACGTTCTGTTGATAGCACACGTAGTCCCAGAACAAATTACTTGACGCTGATACATTATCGTAATCTCCCTCCACGTAAACGCTTGACTGTTCCAAATAAATACGGTACTAGAAGGACAAATGTCGGGCAGCCCTACACTATCATAAAATAACACTCTAAAAGCAACAGGCGCAATTATAAGCTACGTTTTCTGAAGAAAGCAACAGGCGCAATTATAAGCTACGTTTTCTGAAGAATTTCTATAAAAACCTTCACTATTTGTTGAAGAAAGTCTTTACCATTTGACGTACTGGAGTACTGAAATTCGTATGCTTTGCTCTGACTACATTTATTCTAGAATAAAACAAGTGCCAACCCCAATTGTGCTGGTGGTGTAAGTCCTGCGATAGTTAAACGTGCTAATTAATGTCCTGAATTGAGGCAATAAAAACACCAACAAAAACTCTCCGGTAGGTGTCTCCTTGTTTGGTACAAATACCATGCAACAACACAAGAGGATGAATAAGAACCTTAATTTCCTGTGGAAAGGGTGCTACAGTTCCAGAGTCCAGGAAGCTTCACATGCAGACGTGAATCATTCTTACCTGCAACATAAATAAATAGAAAAACATTCAGTTAAGACAAACAAAATTAATTACTGATAAACAACAGCAACACGATCATTTCACAAAACATGTTTAAATTAAAGTATTCCAAAATTAAACTATTACAAAATATAAGTTAAAGTGAGCGCTTGTCAGCTGCAGAAGCAAAGTGTTTTTGGTTTCGGTTTACACCTGCGGTGATAGTTGAGTATCGGGCATCGTCGGAATGAAGGGGCTGATGAAACAGGCGTTCCCCGAGAAAACATACCGGCCATCACCAACGTCCGCCACGTTTCCCACATGCGAAAATCCAAGGACCGACCCCGCTGGGAATCCAAACCAGATCGCCTTGGTAGGGGGCCAACGGTCTTACCATTCGACCACCGCGGCCCTGAGCCTTTGAGGAAAATTATATAATTACGTAAAGCATCTTATTGTGTATTTCAACTCGTAAAGCCTTGGCATTAGAGTTCATAGTTCGTATTTTCACAAGTTATTAAACATGACGTTTTAAACATTCTTTTCTGTTACCGAGAGATAAGCCATACTAAAAACAACCCGTTAAAATCGTCCGCCAACATAAAATATAGGAGTCACAAATCTATAATCGCATATACATTTTCCTACCGTCATATAGCACATACATTTGATGTTGTATCCAGTACCTCCTACTGAACAAAAAGTGCTACTGGTGTTTAGTGACCAGCGCCTAAAGACACCTTTAAAAATTATGCACAGACATGTAACAAGCAACGTGAAAATGCCGTATTAGGCAATACTTGATACAAATGGCAGTAAATATACATCAAATAAAACAAAAGTGCAGCGAAACAGGCAATGTGCGACTGTCACTGATGTTCCTCAGTCAGAAATATGTTAACCAGTCAGAACGCTGACAAATATATTTTATAGAATTGTTCTATATTATTTTATTTGTTTCATATCAGCTTCGAGATAACTAGTGTATTAGCACATACTCTCTCTATCCACCTATCTCAAAAGTATATAACATCTTGTGTAGAAGTTACTTATTTAGGTACGAGTAAAAAGTTAAGAGGAATAATTGTACATACATCTTTATAGGAGCGTTGTATTTTAGAATTTTTTTTTTATTTCTATATATTATTACTGAGGTCCTACTATCATATTTTCGCATGCATGTTGTTGAAATCTTGAATCAGGAAGGAATGAATACAAATTCATTCAGCATGACGGGTAGATGGCCGAGCCTCAAGCAAGTGAATGTTCGCGTGGTCGCGAACGTCGGTCACGATCCTTGCACCACGTTATTTTAGGCCGTGATAGTTTTTAAGAGTTTGTAAATGAGTGCGAGGGCGGGGCGGGGGAGTGCGTCAGTTTATTTTCGAACATGCAGAGCGTAACCGGAAGCGACGCATTTCAGCGGCAAGAAGTGTCGGAGCGCCTAACAAGTAGGCCACTGTTTCACCGAGACGAGTGTAGGCGGAGGATGACCATGCATTGCCGCTCATTCACGGACTGTCATATTGGCCGGCGGGTTTTCTCGAGGGATTCATGTTTCCACCACTGCTACATTCTCACATTCTCACCTCGCTTTATCCCCACGGCTGCTAGGCTACATTGGCAACAGGGACGTGCCACTATTATGTAAGCAGACGCATGAAAAAAAAAATATGTATATAAATAGTGATTTTTTTAAATTTTCTGAGTGATGTTCTTACATTTCCCCTACAAATAAATTAATGTAATTATGAAATGTAAATGTGGGAAATAAGGATGGAGTGAGCAACATTTATTGCCCCCTCAGGTGTACTTAAGGCCATGACCCACCATTTATTCCAAACAATTGCAGATAACTCGAAAATATTTTAACCAAATGCTTTAAAAAAAATAGGAGACTGTATACAGTCTTACTATACACAATTTCAAGAGTGCGTTTTTCAAAATAATGTACCGTTTGCTAGAAAAATTATTTTACTTCATTTTGGCTTATTTTGAGAACAAAATATGTGATATTTCAGGGGCAAAAATCAAAAAATCCGTTTTATGTACTGTAACAGACAAATTAAGTTGCAAACGATGATTAATAAGTGTTAAAATTGTAAGACGAATATTTGATATGCGTATTGATTCGCGTTAAAAAATATTTTTAAAACACTGCTAAACTAAAGAGCAAGGCGCTAAGATAGTTATGACAATGTCAGTAATACTATACAGAGTGCAAGAATTATTTGCGAATTTACCATAACGATGTATTGGAGTGTTAAGAAAGTAGGTATGGTAAAATTGTGACATGCGATTCCAATACAGTTTTTAGAAAAAAGTCAAATGTATACCGATGTCCAAAGATTTGTATAGCAGCAATCAATGCCCATCTTTTTTTCTCCATAATGCTAGAGTTACGAGCGCGTGGTAGATCTGAATTCTCCAATTGAGATCTACGCTTTCTGAAAGTCAGTATAGAAACACTACAAAACAGCAGTCCTTGATAATTATTTATATTTGCCAACTTTATGCGCAAATGTTTATCCAGAATGATACATTTGTTAAGCGTGATATCTTGCGCCGCAATTAAATGTACGAGATTTCGGCGTCAGAAATTGTTCATCAGAGACACGTTAATCGACAAAATTTTTTCTCAGCAAGTTGGCAAAAATTATTGTCTAGGATTGCTGTTTTTTTAAGACGTGGTATATAATTCCACGCTAAAAGCTTTAATCTATAACGGTAGGTTTCTTGAAGCCAATTTGCGAAAACTTAACAATAGCAATCCTAGAATAGTTTTAGCAAATGTTTTAAACAAAATTGTTTCCAGTGTTACGAACATCTGAGGCACAATCTCTGACGCCGGAACCTCGTGCATTTAACTGCAGCGAAAGAGATCACGCGTAACGAATTAGTAATTCTGGATAAATATTAACTCATAACGTTGGCAAATACCATTACCTAGGTTTTTCATTGAGTATTTTATCCGTATTGGCTTGGAAAAAAGAGTAGAAATCAAATTATTTTTTCAGCGTTTATTTATCTATCGCGCACTCTTTAAGTGTTCCATAAAGGTGGAAAACGCCCATTACTATTTATGTATTTTTTTACGTTGTAGCTCAAGTTTGATGTAAGCGCGACACAGTTTCCAGCTGCGTAATTTCCTGGAAAACGGAGAAATCGAGATGGAATACCTGCTGGCAGTAAGTGTATATTTTGTCGCGGTTCTCCCGTTTCCTCAACCGTGCCCGTCCTCATTCCGCTGCAGCTCTATTGTCATCTCACTTCATCGGCAGGCAGGTTTAGTTCTGGAATCACAATAGTGTGACAGACGCGACTTGACAACTTGCTAATCTACCAGCGTCGAGCCTTCTGAGATGTGAGTGCGTCCGCATAGACACTGAGGTGGACAAGTTAATTTACACTCGCCGCGTGTGTCGCGCTATTGTGATCGCAGGCAGCAAACCACCTCTCACAGCGGCCACTGGAGCAGGTCACTGATCCTAGGAACGAGGCGCCCAGCTGCAGCCAGCCAGGATCACGCCTACGTGGCCGGGGAAGACACTTCTGCAAGTGGCCGCCAAGGTCGCCGGACAGCTCCAGAGGACCACAGCTGCGCGATAACTCGCTGCGTCCGCCGTCTTCGTGTCGGCACACGGCCAGACCTTCTAGTCGCACTCGCCAAACTTATATTGCGCTAAGATTCATTATAATACACGCCAGCAAGTTGTATGTCGTTAGATTGGCAAGGGACAGTCTCTGCCGCTAGTAACTCTGCTACAGTATTATGTGTGAGAGTTAGGAGCGGTAAGAGTGCCACTAACCGACGTATGTAATGTATTACAGCCTCTCCGTGCGAGCTACTCAGATAACGTGCAGTGCTATACTATTATCCTTTTTCCTATGGAACTTTAAGCGGTGACCACATTATTTTATTTGTGGGCAGCACAAGTTCGAAGTCTAACGCATGTTTCTATAGTTATGTTTTTCTAATACGTTTTCCAATTTTATTTTCCAAGTACGGCAGTCTGAAAAAGCAATTTTTGGCCTTTTTGAGGTGCAAGAAAATAATGTTTCTAATAAACGTACTAAATTTTTAAAACTATAGCGACATAGCTTGAGGTGTGTGTTCTTTTCGTAGACATCAGATATAATTTGCGTTAAACAGTTTCATCACCCTTTAAGGCCATACTTCTGTGTTTCTACTTTTTTTTTCTACTAATTATTTGTTTCAGCCTAAACGAGATCATATATCACATATCTGTTCGACAGTTTTAGTTTTTGCATATTAGCGAATTTTTTAATACAAGAAATAATACGATTTTGTCTAACTTAACAAGTCAATGAACATAAATTTCGCTACGTAATTAGCTAAACTCGTACAGTTTACTGTCTTGAAAAAAAAAAATCTAATATGGTAATGCTATATTCAACAAAACTGCTAAACACAAAACAGAATTTTGATATCTGTTCTAGTTAAGATTTTTAAAATTGCAAAACAGTACAAACAGAGGCACATGACCTTAAGGGCACAATCTCCAGCAATTTTCATCACCATATATTTGTACCAGATATTTTTTCCCCTTGTTTTATATACCAAATGTGACTAAATTTTACTGTAATAATTTTTTTTTTTCATCTCGCATAGTTTTTGCGTAATGGCTCGTTAAAGCCAAAATTTGGACGTTTCCGTTTTAAGGCCGACACCAAAACCTACTCACTTATCAAACTGAAAAAATTCACAGTGAATATCGATGTTGTAAGCTACAAGTTCAGCTATGATAAACCACAAAATAAAATATGTTTGTAATTTTAAAAAATGCATTTTTAAATTTTTATTTTAAATTTCAACATTTTTATTTAAATATATAAAGTTTTTGTTCTTTGTATTTATGTACATGAAATTGTAGCCTGCGAGGTCTTTATTTGCTGTGAATTTTTCCAATTTGGTAGGTCAGCTGGTTTTAGAGTAATCTTTAAAACGGAAACATGCAAATTTTGATTTCAAAAAGCCATTAAGCGAAAACTATGAGACATAAACATTTCATAAGAGAAATTGTTATACAATTTGTGTCTAAAATAACACTGTGAATTATTTCGTAACATTACGTTGATTTGATTTCGGGAGGGGAGGTGGTGTATGAACTAAAAACATGCAAATTTTGACTCTGAAGTGTCATTATGGGAAAACTGGCCGAGCCACTTTTTTTTATAAATGGAAAATATATTCTCATGTAACGTCTACAAACCTAACACTGTTTCCTATAAATATACAATTATGATTTTTCCTTACTTAAACACCTCCGGTACAGATGGCGCACAACGTAATTATCGGCTTTTTAAACATCGCAAGCTGTGTCTTAAATTTAAAAAAAATCAGATTCTTAGTAAAATGCTGTTTATGCAAAATGTGGGTTAGTTAGGTTGACAATATTATAATTTAAAAATAGTCGGCAAATAATTTTTCTTGAAAATCGTGTTCACACATAACGGGCCTCAGGAAGCTTGGTGAGCGCCAGCAGGGACGCGTCACAGCGTGAAGAGGCTTGTGATGACGCGTGGGTAGGTGGGCGACATAAGAGCCGCGCCAATTGTCGGTTTAGTTGTATGGGGAGGGGGGATAGACGGGGCCATAACCCAGCAATGTCACCAGATCATCCAGCATCTGCCCGCATCACGGCCGTCTAGTTCTACTGCGTCACGTACAAGCACAGGCTCGCCTTACTAAAAACATAAACTACGATCAACACAATTAAACCTATCAACGGGACTCGGTTATATTTGATGAAAACGCTTTCGGGCGGTAACAATTTTTGGCTTTGAAGTGGGGAGAATATTGCAACAGTAATAACAACTAGCAAAAAAAATTATAAGTATGCTTTGTGGTGTTTTTGAGAATGAAAATACTTTATTGGTAATATTTTTCTGGGCATTAAAAAAAGTCAAAATATCCTATAGTAATGTGTAACATGCCGAGACGAACAAAAAGTCACAGGTGGTGCTGCTACCCTCGAAGTCCTTACAAGAGCTACGACAGGACTATATACATATTAGATTATATCCATGGGCGCTTCGTCACCATTTACAATATTACTTCAAGACGAAAACCAATATCTACATTGAGAAGCGTATACAGTACTATATATGTAAACAGCAGTAACGATTCACTTGTGTAGGCTTAAATTTAAACAAACTCGAGCAAACATAGGACTGGTAAGATCATTCGCCTCCCATCACGGTGATCCGGGTGTGATTTCCGGTAGCGTCAATTCCGAATTTCGTACGTTGGAAACGTGGCGGACGTTGTCGTGGGCCTGCGTGTTTTCTTGGGATACTTCCCAACCCCCTACTCCAACAGGACCGGACTTACCACTAGGCCCGGCCTAGGGCGCAATTTTAGCGAGAAGAAAATGTAAACAATTTCACATTACCGCTTTTAAAAGTGTCAATATAGCGGCCAGTAAAATTTCTAATGGCTTCATTTGCATGTATAGTTTATTTTATTACGGCCATTTTTATTCTTGTTAGCAATAATTCTCAAATTACTGCATTAGAGTTAGGGTAAATAATTATGTCACTACTATTTTTGATATTATACACAGCCAGAGGACAAAAGCAGAGTAATTTTTATTTAATGTGGTGTTGACAATGATAAAAGGACGCGAGTTGGTACGGAAGGGCGTAAACAAGAGGCTGCGTGGATCCTAACATGCGTAAATCCGGCCCTTCACGCATTCCATCGCCGTCGTATCTCACTTAATCCTCACCAATTATTTTTCCGCAATGAATACCTTGAAACACTAGAGATTCGTGGACAGAACAGCGACGTCTGGAAAGTGCCTGCCAAGCTTCCGGAACTGACGAATACGCCCAGACGTGGCTGCGGTCGACAGGATCAAAGACGCCGTGACTAACCGCAGTTTCCGGGACGGACAAGTGAGGTTAAGTCGAGTTTCCCAGAAGTAACGCAGGGCAGACACGTCAGTAGAGCGACTTACTGCTACCATGAGCTGTGGCGGCGCGACACACTGCAGTCAACAACACCACGTATTACACACTTTGTTCAATATAACTAGAGTCCCGGAACATAAGATTTCAAATTCTTGTAGAGTTAATTACTTCCGCGATTGGTTCAGTGTTACTGAAAATATTCCTCGAGGTTTGCGAATCAATATCAGACCTAAGTAAAAATACTCACTGACTCCCGCACTACCTTGTCAGATGTAGAACTTGCCCCTCACTGGAACAGCAGCCAATGTACTAATAACTGAAGACAGCGTGTACACAGGACTGAGGAGTTCAGCCTGCTGGACCTTGAACCAGTGAAATATCCGGGTCTCTAAATATAACTTCAGAACATTTTGACAGTTGTTCAGGAAATTGCTCTTAACATTACGTCGCACTGCAAGGCGAAATAGTACAGTACACACGGCGGATGGACATCGCAAGTTAATCTTAGAACCAAAAACGTCGATTTGATATTGCATCAAATATCTACAACATTAAAATAATATACTCTGAACGTCTGAACTGTAAAATTTTACTTCAGTAATGCGAGACAGAGTAAATCATAAACACAGGTTATATGAAACCTAATGCTATTCGTCTCCAACCAAGTCTACCAACAGTATTAATTTGTATTATCTTTGAATGATTTTTTTTTTGCAATTTTGCTGGGGGGGGGGGCAGCGAGGGGGTCATTGACAACCAGAACCATTCTTCTGATCAAAGGCAATTCCAAAGGTAAGTGGCCTAGTCACTGAAAACCCACAATAACAATATGACTAAGAATGAGAAAATAAAAACAAAACGAAAAGCCAAAATTAGCCGTTACCAACAAATATATAACATAAAAATTAATTTTAAAATATGACTACAGTTGGTCATTAATGAGACATGAAACCTAACAAGTAAGTCGAACAAACGGGAACAAAACAACGTGAGTTTAAATGGGGAATTTACTTGAAGAACCCAACAAGGACGACGCAAACGTTCAAAAACTGGAATTGTGAACAAAGATGATTGATTGAAAATATTTTAGTCAGACCTTAACATTTATATCTTTTGCGCTGCTGAGGGGTAACATGAGGTGAGGATGGAGCTACGCCGAAATGAAGGGGTGGGGAAACAGGATTCCCGAAAAAATCCGCCGACCAGCGGCATAGTCCGGGACGATTCCCACATGCAAAAATCCGGAGACCGACCCCGCAGGGAATCGAACCTGGATCGCCTTGATGGCAGACGAGTGCTCTAACCACTAAACAGACGACACAACGAAGATAACACAGACAAAAGTACCAGTCTTCCTACCACAATAGATTCGACGTTTCTGGAACTGGTTTCTCTTCCCGTTTGCAAGAACACGAAGAGTCTACGAAATTCCGTCAGACAGTATCACTGTGGTCAGAACAAATATTAAGTTCGTTTTCTACAAAGATTTCCCACAACCATTAAAATAACTTCATAAACAAACATTTTTCTGTATTTCTTTAGGAAAACACTATATTTAACTAAAATTAATTCCTGCAATTCATAGTTTGTTCATGGTCGGCCGTAATTAATTATTCTTGTAAATATATCTGTCTGACGTGTGACTAATGACTGCAGTGTATACATTTCATTAATATCAACGTACGAAATAATTTACTTCCTTTGAAAACCATAAAATGTGGTGACTTTACCGTGAACAGCTCTGTCAGATATCGTGTCACTAACATCGCGGAAAATATCTTCGCTACTGTAATGATCAGTTCCAATGCAGATGTTGTAGTTTAAATGATTTAGTCAGGTACCAAGATTCACTTTGTGACCAGAAGGTTTTAAATCTCTGATGAAAATTATAAATTTTACAAAAAAAAATCTGCGAATATTAGAGGCTATTGATTCACGGCGCATAGACGAGGCAAATTGTTTGAGCAAAATGACAAGAGTGTTTACACAAGGAAAATTCTAACTATAGTAGCAGTAGCATGTTCACGAGTTTCAACGATATGGTACCAGTGGTGTGTACTCCTCTTACAATGGCTGCAGGTAAGTGCCGTGCAAACAATTCACAAAGGCACAGTAGGGATTTAAAACATAAACGGGCAGGATGTTATTGTCGGATGGCGGCAGTGTGTCGTGCTTGTAGACTTGGAAGTGAAGACAGAGCGAGTGGCGTATGAAAACACCGCCCAGCCGTCAGTAAATACACTCAACACCGCCACTGTTTACACACAGTCGCTCTCCTCGCGGCAACTGCACGTATGAGCGATTTTCTAGCATATTTTCAACCCGGAAAGACGCAGTGCGCAACTTCGTACATATGAGAACTCCATTTTCGGGAAATCCTCAAGCATTTGCATGTATTTCTCTTCAGAAATTTACATATGTGCTTGAATACAATATTGCAGAGAATGTACAGGAAGGCCAAAAAGTCTTGTAACCCCTTTGAAAATGTTAATTGTAAGTGGTTTTTTGTTTTTTACATGTTTCCGAGTGTGTGAAAATATGGCTGATACGTCTAGTAGTACTGAAGAACAGTGTTATTGCAAGTTATTGAGAATGTCATAGGTCACCACAAAGCCCATACATTACTACATAACGTGATAATTTGCCATAGGGGTTCAGAAAGTGTATAGTTTCACAAAACCGTTATTACAATACCGCCGACGAACTGAAAGACGCCGGCGAGACAAGTTTCCTATGAAGTTACAACAGTAATGTTACGAAAAATGTCGCACAGAACCCGGCGGTGTATTTTCCTTTGCTATGAGAATGACGCTACACAAACTGAGGCATTGGACAAGTAATGATTCATATCTCAAGAATAGTCCCCTAAAGAACTGTTGTTCATTTTATTTCATTAAATTTTGGGGTTTGTGATGGTTATTATAGGAGAAAACTGGATTTTGAGGTATCGCTGTAAAATATAATAGTCGCGATAAAGTAAACAATTTTGAAGCATTCTTATCTAAAATAATGCTAAAATAATTATTTACTGTGAACTCAAACGTTAACTTTTCAGTAAAGTACAATAAACATATTTCGACTGTCACGTAAGTTGCCTTGTTTACATGAGAAAGTGGTAGGACATTACAAATTATTTGGAAGGAAAAAGTAACTAGTGTTTCAAAAGTGCATATACCTGATCCAGAATAGCTGGGGCCCGGTAGTTTTCGCGAAAAGATTTATGCACCACTTTGTTTCAGTGTCGTACGTGCGCACCTGCACCTCGGCTATGTGGTCAGTGATTGGACGCCTCAACATACAACGTCTGTAGGTTAAATCCACAAGTCACAGACATGTTGTGTCACAGTTATCCATGTACTGATTGGCACAGTCAAATGAATAATAACTCTGCACAAAAACACTCTGCCAATAACCATGAAGTTGAGCTGCAGGTGTACACATAAGACACTGAAACAAAGTGGGACAAAAATCTTTTCACGAAAACTACCGGGCCCTACGAATAATTATATAAATAAAACAGTTTATAACAATTCAATGATTTCGTATCAATTGTGTATCTTTCCCGAGAGAAAACTGAGAAAATATAAAAGTAGAATGGATAACCATTAAATACGGCCGTCCCTATCACAGGATTCCCGGCAACTGTAAAAACTCCGCAGAAATATTTGGTTGTTTGTAAAAAAAAAAAAAAAGTAAGTCATTAATTGTACATTTACGTAAAACGAAGTTGGAAAAACTATTAGCCTTGCCCATAGTAAATTAGGCGAAGAAAAAACGACATTGCTTTTAGACGAATGAAACGGAGATATTTGGTGAGGTAAGAGGATTTTTGCGGCCCTTCAACAAAGAGGTTAAGAGCCAACGAAGGCGAAGTGGCAACACAACATCCATGCCTATGTCAGGACTTGAACCCAGGACTCCTCGTACCGTAGAGCGTTGCGTAACCGACTATGCTACGGAGGTCGGCGGAGATATTTAGTAAGCGCTTAACGCCATTGATTAGTCTTATAAACAGCTAGACTCTGCCACAAAACCACCATCCAATCATGTATGGAGCAAGAAGCTACACTTGTACGGAGAAAACGCTGGCATTCTCGTGAATTTATACATCTCTAACAACGCGAAACATGGGGGAAAAAGCGCCAAAAAAAGAATTTTCACAATTTTTGTCAATTTTTTTTCTCTTATTACCGCAAATCTAGGCTCGACATTCCGTTGATGATACTTTGTATACTTTTTTACATTATTACAAAGCGACAGACTATCTTATTTCTTGAGAACTGAAAACAGAAAAAGGGGAAAATGTTTTTCAGTATCTGCCGCCAGTGCTTCAAAAATAATAAAGTATATGAATACGTAGTCATGTAAGGAGGTGTGCAATAGCATCATTTACGAAACGTCGAGCCTTGATTTTCGATAGTACGTGAGGAAAACATTTTTGGCGAAAATTGTGAAAAATAACTACTTAGGCGCTCCTTCCCTCAAGTAAAATAATTAATTTCAGCCATTTAACTATTTTGACCAACAAAAATTAAGAAAAGAAAGGAAAAGTAATAACAACACAATTAAATTATGATTTTCTTCAAATAATGACTTAACAAAAAGGCCACTTTTAACAGGACGACTAAGACGCGCCTCGGATCGCCTACGATAGCGGAAATATATGGCAGGTAGAACGGGCAAGTGTTTTTCTAGCTACAGACAAGTGAAGCGAAGATTCTATGCGCGGGCATGGAGCAGCGATAGAACTCGAAGACGGGGAAGAGAGAGTAATTCGATTAAAAACCAACAACAGACCTACCAACCAACGACAACGTCCACCACGTTTCCCACATGCGAAAATCGGGAACTACCCCGCCGGGAATTAACCCACAACTGTCATGGTGGAAGGCGAGTGGTCGGACCACTACACCACCGCGGAACCCTTGCAAGCAGTCGCAGCGATGCAGAAATCATGTCAAGGCTCGCCCGCGCAGATAGCCTCATATACTGCTCCCAATATTTCAGCAGGAAGTCCGTGGATAACTATCCAAAACTATGTTCTGATAGCAGCTTCAGCTTCTTTCCGCACAGCTATAGTTCGTTCGGGATAAAGTGAGCATAAAAAATGTAACATTTGAAATATATAACTAGCCATTACTGCATATAATTCAACCTGCTTATTTACATTTTCATTTACATTATCAATTTTCTTATCCACACTATCAATTTTCTTATCAACATTTTCATTTACACTATCAATTTTCTTGTCTACACTATCAATTTTCTTGTCTACACTATCAATTTTCTTATCAACATTTTCATTTACACTGTCTTTAACTGAATTCATTTGGCCACTTAATTGGCCACTCATTCCCTCAATGAGAGCTTTTAGTGCTTCTATTTCAGCTGACATTT
>PNEQ01085465.1:50948-65085 GCA_003012365.1 Medauroidea extradentata | reverse complement strand
ACTCCCCTCAAATGTGCCGATTCTGTGCTTTTATACTAGCCCAGACAGTCGGTTATTCCCCGCATTACAGGGGTCTAAAAATAGATATTTCATCATGTTTCGGACGTTCTGGCTGTCACGTCGGCCGCCCTCGAAGGGTTAAGACGCATTTGGGACAGGTATCTATGACGTAGGTTCGGCGGTTTTCCCACTATGAGCCGCCCGGGCTTTGAGTCATCGGCCAGCCCTCAAGGTGTTACGAAACAGCCGCCGACCACTGGCCTCCAGGAACATGGCACGCAACAATACCTTGACACGCATCATTTCATAAGAGTGTGTCGTCTGCAACGGTAGTAAATTATATATCTTTTTTTTTTTCCATTGTATAGTATAAACACGTACTGGCGTAATTAGATTTGCATTAATACAATTTCTTGATAGACGAACACTAATAACTCACACAACTGCTGATTTTATTCTCCACAATATTATACCTTGGATAAGACAGACATTAGGATTTAATAAGGATTTTTAACAGTAGCGAAGAATGGAAAATTAAAACCATACCTATAGATAGAATGTTACATCCTTCAAACAATGTATTACGTTAACTTCTCAATAATTTTGTATGACGTATCATTAAATAATACTATTTTCATATTTTTCTTTATTTTTATAAATGTAGCGTCTTATGTATTATCGTAATCTGCCGTTCCATATGCATTGTTATTACTATTTGTTTACTTTTTTATATTTGCAAGAAATTGTGTTCTGTAATTTTATGATAATGGTTATGTGTGAGAGAAAGCTAAATGACTTAACTTCGCTATATAAAATAAAGGCATTTAATAATAATAATAATAATAATAATAATAATAATAATACAATTTAAACGGGAGAACTAAAGCATTCCAATTTGAAAAGGGTGGATCAGAAAAATACATTTGCTCAAAAATCATAGAAATAAATTGCATTCTCCATAGAATCAAGATACTCTTATGGTGGATCGTATGGTTTCAATTCTTATGTCCACATCTGCAGCTCCGCTTCTTGGTCACTGATTGGATCTTTTTTAACTCTCACGAGTCTTGTGTATCTACTGGCAAATCACAAGCTTATTGTGTCACAATAGCGCAGTCAAATGGCAGACGTGTGTGAACAAAGACACGTTACCAATAACTATGAAGCACAGCTGCCGATGTGCATGTATAGCATTGGAATAAAATGGTGAAAAAATGATTTCACAACAAACTCATGGTTTTATGTATGTAACATCAATGTACTTGTCTTTCTCGGATATAATGACGTCCTTGAGTACCACAGGAAAAAAATATCCACGTGTAGTGTCAGCATTATGGTATTTCTGGCAGCACAGCTTACGACTCGCTCCAAGTTTTGCTTCCAACAATCCTAAGACACAGAACAGCTGAAGATACAGAAGTAAAACTACCACGTGTTTCACGGACTCGAGTCAAATAAGTAGTGTGATTGGGCCACGAAGGAGGAGGGGGGTGGGGACGAACCGGGGAGAAAAGAGAAGTGGTGTGAGATTGGTACAGGTACATAAGTGCAGCCAAAAAGTGAAAACAAAATCTAAGAGAAAAGAAATTTAAAGGAAAATATGTTTAAAACGCCTGAAAGAAACAACTCTGAGAACGAACCAGATGAATTTAAGTTTATTTTAACTACATTGCAATATCAAATTCAAAATTACATAAAAATTGTTTTATAGCAAAATTTCACAATCGGTTATGCACAAATTAAAAATACAGTTTCTCTTGAAGCTTAAAATTTATAAATTTAACTGACATATGATTTGAATTTCAATCGCTAATCACTCGCTCCTACAATAAAGAAAGCGAAATATTTCTTTAGTTGTTTAGTTTTGTATACCATGGCTAATGTTTAAAATAAATTAGGCTTTAATTATACCCGATACCTAGGTGACACCCAAATAATAAAGTCGCTACAATTTTGGTTTACGAATTACGTGATGAGCAAGATTATTTTTAAATGAATTTCTGGAAAACGGCGACATATTCTTACTTGAACCTGATCTTGCTCGAAACAAACAGTGGCGCATTAAAGTAGGCAGGACAGCAATCTTGAACACCATAAAATCTAGTTACTGAGAGTGACATGGGACCTCTCCCGTTTAATGCCCCGCTCGACCACTTCTAAATTCTACTGCGCCACTCGTGCTGGATTCACAATAGTGCGATGGGCGCAACACAAAAGGTGTGATGCATCACTAAAAATTCTTGATATTGCGAACACTAATTCGTCTGGCGTGGGACAAATAAAAACATATATTAAATGTAAACTGTTCCTTGTAAGTATATAATAACCTCGTGTACCACAGTCACAGAAATTAACAGTATTTCCGTTGTTTTCCCGTTTAACTGAAATATATTTTAACACCCACTGACATTCCCAAATGTGGAAATAGTCACAATTACACGCTTGCTTAAAAAGGTTAGCTTATGCTTGTAAAATAAACAAAAATCCATCGTAACATAAATAAATGCTATTACTAGATACCAGATCACCAGTATCATCAACTGAGCACAAAATTAAATTATTTTTTTTTCAGTTTTATCGTATTCGTGGCGCGAATAAAATTATAATACTTTCTATAAGGAATTAGCGAGGCATTCGCAATTTTTGTCGCGCTAACGTCACAGAAACTTCGGTGCCGACTGGCGGACGTTATTTGTTTTTCATATTGCGCTACTGTGATTCCGTCATTAAAAGTAAATTCTTAACTGCATCAAAATTAGTTTTATGATTTAGCATGTGTTCAGAGTGTAGTTATCCTGGGTCCTTGAGCTGTTCCAAGCCGAGGCTGAATACGTATCCACGCAGAGTTCCGGATCCAGATCCTCCGCTGACCTACTACGGGGGCGTTGGACCCGTAAAATTTCATTTTTTTTATTGTTGTGCCGAACACTGTTCAACTTTTGACATTAGATAATACGTCATTTCCCCAAATAAAAAAAAATTAGGCCCCATAGTTTTTGCATAATCACTCATTAAAGTCGCAAAATGGCCATTGCGGTGTAGCCAAAATCAATAAAAGTAATTAACTGATAAATTCAAAATTACAGTAACAGATAGTCAGTGTATCAATGCATTTTATGAAATGGTTGACAAAAGTTAGTTTTGAAAATTTCAGTAGTAGCCAAAAGTCAAAGTTATGCAAAAATTTACTCATTTTCGTAAATTTTTTAAAAATACAAAACTTTATCGCTTTGTGTTTACAAAAGTGTCTTGAAGTAGCTCACATAATTAAGAATTAATAAGAATTATCTTGTTTCTGCAAGTTAATTATTTTTTATTATTTTGGCTACACCGCAACTACCTTTTTGCGACTTTGATAGGTGATTATGCTAAAACTATGGGACCTAATTTTTTTTTATTTGGGGAAATGACATATTATCTTATGTGTAAAAGTTAAATTTTGGATTTTTACTGGTCCAACGTCCTTAACAAACCTTCCGCGACGACGCCACACTTCCCAGCTACCTGTTATTGGTGCACGGCGGAGACACCAGTCACGGAAGAAGAAATGTGAAGAGATTTTGGTCCAACATCTAGGTCTTTAGCGCTGATGAGGGGTGGCGTGATAAATGTATCAGCGCCGGAATGAAGGAACAGGGGAAACGGGAGATCCCCGAGAAAACCCGCCAACCAGCGGCGTCGTCCGCCACGATTCCCACATGCGAAAATTCGGGGACCGACCCCGCCGGGAATCAAACCCGGATAGACTTGGTGGGAGGCGAGCGCTCTAGCCGCTGCGCCAAGCGTGCCGTCACGGAAGATGAGGTCGGTAACGAACAGCACAGAGTAAGGCTGGTGCAAGACCAGTCGTTGCCTCCGATAACTGAGACGCCAAACAAACAAGTTGAAAAAGAGAACAAAAATATATTTTATTTAAATGAAACTATTACATAATAAATCCCGTCGATACATGGTGCGGTAATTGTGCATGTAGATAGCTATTCGACAATGAGTTTTCCCTTTTGTCCATAAATAGACCACTATTCAGCGTGCAGTTCCTTAGTATTGTGTTTTTTTTATAATAAACGAAAGTAATTTGTAAAGGCGATTTTCAAAATATAATTACTTCCACAACAAGCAGTTTATTGATGAATTGGAGAAAAAAATCGACTCGCTATTTTAAGTGCTACCATCACCCAAAATAATCCACTTCGTGAGGACACCAACACAATCAGGTAAGTAGGCCTACTAAACGTTAAAAAAAAAAAAGGGGGGGCGCTAAATATTTTAAAACATAAGTTACAGACGTCTCAAACTAAATTATTATGCTGTTCATGATACACTGAGCATTTTTTATGTCTCTGCTAAATATCTATTTAATTTCATTAATTTTCTTTTTGCCACTTTCTATGTACAAATTGTTAGGTGAGCATTAAAACACAGTGTGTCTTTACTACTCTGTGGAATAAATGTCTAATTAGTGGTAAACTCTTCTTGGAAGGAAGTTAGGAAATGCTAATTGTACCGTTAATCGTGCGAAACTTTCTTTATTATTTCACGTGATGTTAAAGAGTTATGCATTAAAAAACCCGTGTTATGTTAACATTCGTAGTAGTTTATTGTGATTACTCATGGCGTACATATTTTTCCTGGGCCACTTGGAATTCACAACGTGTTTTTTAAGTCCGTTGCAAGGCAGTCCATAACTCAGAAATAATTTTAACCAAGTCAAAACATTCCCTTTGAGACGAGAGGATCACAAAAAGCTTCGAAGAGAAACCTGACTGAGTCACTGCGGACAAAAAAAAAAAAAACATTCTCCAAGACCCGGGAGTAGAGAAACGAACAAGGCAGGAACATCCACTCTCTGGACCTGACAGAGAGGCTGTACACTAGGATTCCCGAGGCCCAAGGGGAATGAAAAAACACTGCGAAGCTTGTGTACAAACAGGAAGAAATATTATCCTGGAAATGGTCTTGTTTCGAGAACATCCACCTCAGACTTTTCCTCTGAATATACCTGAATTTTGCCCGAGTGGCATATTTCTGGGGCACAACTACCAACGCAGAAATTTCGGACATTTGATTCCCAGTGCAAGAAATTACGGTATATAGGTTAATCTGGCAACATTTTTGCTTATTATGTTAGCAAAACCAGCTAAGGGTGGCATTTTTTTTTCTGTATTGGCTTCTAAACAAGTTAAAATTATACTGAACTCAACGCAAGCTGCAGACATTCATAAAAGGAAAATGTGTGCTGTATGTTTTAACCAATGGTTGGAAAACGTCATTTTTATGACATTGTAGGAACGCAGGCAACATAACATTTTAAAAGCGTATTGGTAATTGCCATTGATAAATATACTTCTTGCATATTCATGAAAGAAAAAGCGAGACAAAATTGATACATGTCTGTATGCACTTTTGCCTCACGACGCAGGGCTTACACATGCACATATGCTTAGTATGTTTTATTCTAAATATCCTGTATATTTTGAAACGTTTGAAATAATAATGTAATCATTTGCAATCTCATCCGGTTAAAAATTGCAATATTGTGCTTTCAGATATGATGGGGTTATAACAAAATGTTTTCGTACGCACCAAAGTTTTGGACCAGTGTGCCAAGGATCAGCTTCGAAGCAGCATACATTCTGAAAAGAAAAGAAAAACACTTAAGTCATTACATTCTGAGTTGATTATAAAGTCAAGCATTCAAAGACTTTTCTGAAGTTACTGTGAATACAAAACAAAATACCAAACTAATCGAAATAAACACTCCTTAATGTCTCGCTCGAGACAATAAGCCACAAGATTTGACATGCATTAATTTAATATTTGTAGAAATGGAAGGAAAGTACATACTGCATATCCTGTTTTCCGTCACTAAAGGCTTTGCCAACGGAACTTTCAGGAACTGAGTTTAAATAAGTAAAGACTTTTAACTCTGATCAATTCTCAGTGGGTATGTTTTAAAGGTAAAGCCTTAAAAATATATATTCTACTTAAAATTACGTAGGGATACTGGATCGTTAAGAAACCTCACCAGATGTTATATTAAATATGAAAAAAAATTACCATCCTAATAAATTTACATTTCATAAAAAAAATCCTAAATCCCTATCTGTCGCGACGGTCCTTCAAAAATTCGAGTAAGAAAATTTTTTGTTTGAACGAGTCGTCTACAAAATTGATTCACTGAGAATTAATTTCCTGTAATCGATCCGCCTTATAAACTTCGCAGCTCGCTGTAATCTTAAAAACGCCCTCAGCGTTGAGTCAATCTGCTGTGGCGCGCTTATATAAAACTATGCACACATCGCTTCATAAGCAGCAATACTCTTAGGTGTAATTATACGTACGTGAGGCATGTGGGTGGCGTTTTTAGCACGTTTCATCATTCTTCCTTACAGCAACAGTATTTTAAAGTGCAACTGTATTGCCTTCGCTTTGTGTTGCCTCGGTACTTTCAGGTATTGATATATACAGGTTGATTCGTTAAGAGATACAGTCACACACACACAACTAATTTCTCACATCATTATGAGCAAAAAATGCAGTAAGCATGTGAGTCCTATTTCCAGTATCTTTATAGCAATACATAAATATTTGAAACATTACGAATAAAATGCAGAAGTAAATCAGTGATATTTTATCAGCCAGTGTTATTTGCATTGGAGTATCATGTCAATAGTCTCGGATAAACCACACCACTCAAGCCTCTCGGGAATTATGCATATTGCTTATGCCATCTCCTGTGAAATGTGCTCCATCGATAAACTAGACGTAGAAGTGCCAATGCCGATTTTCATTGAACCAGAGACCATCATGTATATGCTTACGACAGCCAATGGGAGGAGTTATTGTGGCTTATAGCCTGCGCGTGTAACAAGCTCCGCAGCGAAGACGACGTTGGCACTAACGATGACGATGACGACGACGGCGAGGAGCGACGCGTGATCCGTACATCGAGTGGCTACAGTGTGTCTAGTGCGGTAGGCGACGGAACAGTTGCGGCGTGTTTGAACGGGGCATTTGCTTTTGAGAGACGGTCGAGCAGGTAAGACTGTTGCTGTAAATAGTGCGAATTTTCAGGAAAGAGACATTTTAAGAGAACAGTGGCTTACGTAAACTGAGGACTGTTTTGAGAAGACGGACATTGATAAACTGCATACGTATAGTAGGCATTTTAGATGTTAGGCTGTATATGGTAATTATAAATATTGATCTACGGATCAATTACATCTAGAGAAGTGTTTTGTAGTATTTGTAAAATATTTTATAAGAGTTACAGTAAATTAAAAAAAGTAGATATTTTATTCAATTATCAAGGCCACCATCCCGATTTAACCTGGTTGCGCCCAGGACAATAAATTTATAACAATAATTTCGTCACAAAAAGTTTCCATTGAACACGTGGCTCAATATTGTACACTGCTGGCAAAAGTACCCAGCCCTCTCCTTCAAACAGAGAAGTCCCACTCTTTGGAAACTCTGCGAGTTAACTCCCACGTGAGAACGATCACCAGGGAGATTACGTCTATAGTGTGCCTCTGTGGCGCTCTCTTCCCTTCCTGCTTTGTGACTTTTCTTCCCGGTGGAAAAAAAATACTCTCTACCTTTGACGCATTAGTCTGTTCTTTGTGGACGACCTCTGTGAACACACCGGCATCCTCTATAACTCCCTCGCTGTATCTACATGAAAAGTTTCACGTATACTGTCGATGTACTTAATACGTGTACAATTTTTCTCGAACATAACCTCCTGCTATCTAAACATACATAAAAACTCATCCAGAAAATATAGGTTTGATCATTAAGATAATATAATTTGTTAAAATTTCCACGGTTATTAACAGCAGGAAAGTGAGAGTATGTACTACAATGTTATACGATTTTAGATTATTTCGACAGTCCATATTTCTCAATGCATTTTAGGAATATTTGTATGTATTCATTACAGTGATAATTTAATTAGCAAAACTATTAATAAACTTTAACAATAAAAAGTGTTACCTTAAAATATTTAATAATGTCAGTGAAATTATTGATCTGGATAACCTATATACAAACGTTCGGGATATACACTGTATGTACTTTAGGGATATCCAATATATATACTCGGGGAATTTTCCTAGATTTATATCGCCTCAAAAACACTCAAGGGGGAGTGTTAGACTATTTTATTGCATTTTCAGTTTTTCAGCCATAATATTTATTCAAACTGCATTATCAAAATTTTCTCTTCGACAAAGCATAGGATATACTCTTGATAAACTGCTTAGCATAAGTGGAATCTTTCATTAATTTGTCATACAGAATCATTGCAAGAGAATTTTTGGAAGTTAACCTATAATTCTCTTGCAATGCTTCTAATGAAAGATTCTATTATTATTTATGTCAAGCAGTTTATCAGGAACTCATCGTATGTATTTGTCAAAGAGAATTTTTTGATAATACAAATTGAATAAATTCTGTGGCCCAAAAACTTAAAATACAATAAAATTGTCTAATACTCCCTCTTAAATTACGTTTTATGTTATTTTCAAGGTAAATTAAAACATTAATTTATTGTTTTCTGAGCATCCCTATGTTACATACTCTCGATATTCAGGACATTTACGGGATAAATATAGGATATCCTGTGCAGTGTGGGTATAGTTTGTATTACGTTATTTAACAACCGTAACATTTTTTAGTTTCGTCTAGGTGAGATTATCATTTAAAAAACGTTTCTGTGGCGGACTACTATTTTATTCTTTAACTGTGTGAATGTGATAACGGCCAAAGCGGTCACTTTCACAGTCATTTTTAAGCAAGAAAAGAACGTCGCAGGATATTTAAACCAACAAAAAAAAAAACACGCAAAATTATTTTGTGTTCATTATTACGTCGTAATAAAATATGGGGCGACACTGAAAGTAGTAAGAGGCAAGCCGACTGAAAATAAACGGCACACCAGTTCAGTTTTGTGCGTAGAGGGGTGATGTATCTGATATGTGTAATGTCGTTCATATCGTCGAAACTAATTCATATATTTTCAGTAAATTTTATCTTTTTTTATATTTCGTCAAGCGTGAGAAAAAAAGTAAGACGGTAATTTAAAAGAAGTTTTATACTGTGCCGTACAAATTTATTTATTACACATGGAGATAGCCTATGCATTTAGGATAGTTATATAGATCAGCAAACAAAAGTAAAGTTCCATGAAAATTCATTATCTAGTTTGCGTGTAATTTTTTTTCATAAAGTATAGCATACAATTTGAAATAAAGGTATCCAAGTATTTAATACTGATTTAAGGGGGAAAATATGTCCCTTTACGAAGAAATTCCTTGATTGAAACAGTTACAGAAACACTTGACCTAATGATTAGGCAATAGTAAATGTAGCCTACAAAAATTCATAACAGTGTTTAGAGTACCCAAATTATTTTCAAAATAATGTCGTAATTTTATTCCATTTCCACTGACGAGAAAATATGAAACGGTATTTATAAAAAAGGGGGGGGGGGGTAGCAAGGACGGAATGCTAAGATGGTGGGAACCAGGACAGCCCCAAGAAAAACCTGCTAGCCAATGGCAACGTCTACAAAACGGAGTCGATCCCACCGAAAATTTGCCCCATACCTGTAAATGACAAAGTTGCGCTAAAGAAGTAGCATAAATCACTGTCGCATCAGTGAAATTCAACCGCTGAAATCATCAATACTCGCTCCCTGAATCTTATAATTAAGTGGTTTCCATTCGAATACTATAAATTTCATTAGACCGAAGCCACTTTTTCTACACAGTTACACAGTAAAAAGATTGCGTCATATTATACGTGATTTAAAACAGCTGAAATTGTGGTACATCCGGGACCCGGGGGGAGGGGACTGGTGGTCCGGGTCCCCCTTAACCTTTTTACAGTATTTATCCTTAAATTATTATAATTTCTAAGTGTGGTATATTTAATTAGATAACGCCTTAAATAACACTACATTACAGCTTAAAATCCAAATTTTTCCCGGGGGATGACCCTCCGTTGACTCGGGGTGTGAGTATATCTACTTATTAAGATATCCCCCCCCCCAAAACAGAGCTTGATAAGGTCCTGAACACCTCATTCGGGAGGATAAGAGTTTTATACACGGCTCTGACCCTTCTGATATCGGTTTTTTTTATTGTTTCCCCGGGAAAAGTGCAGGTGGATGCTGGAATGGCTGTTTCATCGTCCAGTTGTCACTGTCGCAGTGTCTAACGACCTCGCTGTCGACAAGACCCTTACGGATGCTCACGTGGTACAAATTCATAATTCTATAAATAATAATTTCAAAGTTCGTTTTATACACGTTACTTGTGCCTACATGTTTCACTTGTGAGGATTTTTTAGCTCTCGTAACTATTCCCATAGCGCCATATGAAAATCAGTCTTTACACGTTACGGGAACATAGCAACAACAAAAACCTAATTGCTTACTTGAATAAAATAATTTACACTGAAATTATATATTATGGGTCATATGCTAATATATTAAAAACACTCAATAGTGTAATTTTGTCTTTTTTAAAAAATGCCAAAAATTAAGTAAATTGTCATTTTCATATTTTTTTTAAGTACAAAGTAACTACATTTTGTGTTTTTAAATATTTTATCATATTGCCAATAACATACACTTTCAGTGTAAATTATTTATTTCGAGTAAGTCACTTGGTTTGTTATTCCAATGGTCCCGTAAATTGCAAATTTTGATTTTGTCATGTCGCTATGGAAATACTATGAGAGCTAAAATATTTTTACAAGCGGCAAGAGTAGTCACAAGTAATGTCTATAAAACGATCACTAAGCCGTACAAATATACAATTATGAATTTTTGCCACGTGGACGTCCATAAGCTGACTGACCATACCTTGATTACGCGTGTCTCTCTCCAAGCAGGCAGCCAACGTGGGCCGTGGCAAGGAAACACGTGGATCCTGATCCAACAAGGACGCCGATATCCCTCCCCTTCCCTTAGCTCATGAAAGCCAATAATGAGTTAAGTTGTTTACCGACGAGTATCTTCAGTTTGCGATGAAGTTCCAGGGAGGGGTGGGTTTAAAAGGGGGGAGGGGGGAAGGGGAAACTCCTGCCCCGAAGCTTGAGTAAACTGACCGCTGCTTAGGAAGGGCAGAATCCGGAGGAGCGCGATTCCGCGAATTCATCAGTTATAAGATGTAACACAAACAGCCAGCAATGGTATTCTAACGTCATGGTTGCGGGTTGGACGGTATGTTGGAGGGGGGGGGGGAGAAGCCGGAGCCGGAAGTAAGTTTCTCGTTAACAGAAGCCCCTCTGGACTAGTTAGTGCGTTTCGGATCATCAAACCAGAGCTAGAATTGCGACCAAATATTTCAAGTCGCAAGTGTTTCGAGTTTCTGGAAACTGGAACTTGTGTGGACGGCTGCAGCTCAGTAAAATTTTACTCTAGCAGATTATTTAAGTGAGCGGTAACAGTTATATCTTCACATTTCATTTTGTTTCCTGCCTGCGCGTTAGAGGCTAAGGAATGACGGAGCTGTAAGGGCGACACTGAAACGCACATTAAATGCCTCATCGCCAAAACCAGTCAAGCCTTGAACTAGCGTGCAAGATTCTCGACTATCAATTTTTACTATACCTACGTCTTTAAGCGGTGATCATGATATTTTTATTGGGAGGAAATTCTGTAGCGAAATTCAATGCACGTTTATATCTGAATTTCGCATACATTCTGTGTTAGTACATTGGCACGTAGTTAAGCAATAAGGAACCAAGTGCTATTTAAAAGCCATGGTAGTTGGTTCCTTATTGCATACACAGTAAAAAAAAAACTTACATAAATGATTAGGAAGTAATTAACCTAAACATAGTATGGGACAGTTACCATACTTCTGTCTTGTAAATATACAAACTTTTACACTTGCTTCAATACAAGCCTGGTAGCTTCGGTATACAGTTGGTTGTTTTATAAAAAAAAGTTTGGGAGTGCTACGATGGATGACTGGGAAACAATTATACCGTACCTATTCTCTCAGCGCTCCTATACTCGCTTGTGGAAAATTTACTAAACAATTTTTTTAGAGTGTAACTATGTCCATTTTCAAGTACGGCAGTCAGAAAAGGCCGTTTTTAGCTATGTGTGAGGGTTTGGACACAATGTTTGTAATGAGCATGGTGTCTTAACAATAACATACCACGCTTGTCCGAAATATGTTTTCTTTTCTTATATTGACATAATGGGCACATGTGGAATAGTTTCGTTAAAAACGTATTTACGAACACACTGCAACGTATTTGAAACGCGTGGTAGGCGCGACAGTAAGGGTCCTCCCTACCTGCGATTCAAATTCGTTGCAGCGAATTACGGCTATTCTTTTTTTTTTTTTTTAACAAAACTAATTAACGTGCGTTGTATTTTTATATCTACGAAAAAAACACACACATCAAACTTTGTCGCTATAGATTTAAAAATTCGGAACGTTGATTAGGAACATCATTTCCGGGCCCCTGAAAATGGCCAAAAATGGGTTTTTCAGATTACCGTAACTGTAAAAATAGCAACTGGATTCGAAAAACACAGCTATAGAAACCAGCGTTAGACTTTTAACTATGCTGGTCACAGATAAAATAATGTGGTCACAATTTAAAGTCCCACAGGAAAAGGGATAATAGTGAAGTACTGCACGCCATCTGAGTAGCTTGCGCGGAGAGGCGATAATGCACTATATGCGTCGGTTAACGGCAACCTTACTGCTCCTTCCTCACACACACAAACGCAACCTATCTAGGGAGGCCCCTTAAATTCTGTTTACGTTTACTTTGTCTATAGTAGATAGTCTAACTATAACCATAACTATAGTTATGTATTTCGGGAAAACATTACCGAGCTTGCAATCATAGAGTTTAAAAGAAAAATGAATGTAAAAAATACATTTAAAAAATAACTCTTTCAGAAAAAAATGTGTTCCTCGTATTTTAATAGGAAATACTGCGATAGAAGGAATAAAAATGTATGTTCGCAATTTTTATTAAATGTGAATTTTAACATCACATTTTATATATTAAGTATTAAACACAGAAAATGGGAAATGTTCTCGTATATACACAATCTCAGAAAAATGTTTTAATATATACCGTCTAATTTTGATCCACTGAAAAGCAGTGGGATTTTAAATTTTGTTCATTTACCAAAATATATTTAAAATGGCGTTAGGTAGCCTTGCATACCACGAGTGTCCGGCAGAGACACGAATTCCAAAACTGGTCAACTGTGGTGAGATATATAATTTTTGATACAGGAGAAAATATATATTAAGCTACCAAAAATATTGTAATCGTAATAAATGCTACTCGCGTTCTCATAACAGATACCAAACATCTATTTGTGAGTACCTACACACAGTCTTATTGAGTTAATATACCACCCATTTCAATAATTCGAGACATTCAAAGTTTTGGTTTTACTTGACACACGTTACATGGTAAGTTGTATAATGTTACACTGCCAATCAAAAACTTCCAAATTATTAAATAGACTCTTCTTGACTTATAAATTTCATCTGCAATCAGCGGGCTCTCATGTGGTCAGTTTTACATCCTTAATGTCTACTGCAAAACTCTTGTGAAAATAAATACGTTCCTCTAGAAAACTGCACGTAAGATATTAACAAAAACTGTTAATTTACACTACCGTTGTGTCGTAAAGGTAACCAACATACTGAATTACTTAATACAATTAATTGTCGATTTTAGATTAGAGAAAAACACGAAAATTAAACTCAGACCATTTGTAATGTAGTAGTATATAAACACTGTCCGGGGAGAAACAGTCGCGGGTATTTTTTAAATCTTACTTCTGATACAACGAATTAATTGATGCGCATACTGAGTACAAAAGTTAACTCGATTGTTCTATAGACAATTTAGGTGTTTTTTTTATAAATTTGAGTGATAATTTACAAGCTATACCACGAATAAATTTTATAACAACGGATTTGATTACCATAAACTAGAACATGGCGTACGTAGTAAACTGTCGTGAAATGTAAGTGTTTAATACCTGCAATTAACACTGATGACACGCATCAACTAAACCTTTTTTTTTTTTTTTTTTTTTTTTTTTTTTTTTTTTTTTTTTTTTTTTTTTTTTTTTTTT
>PNEQ01085465.1:0-50848 GCA_003012365.1 Medauroidea extradentata | reverse complement strand
ATTACCAGTGTCGAGCGTGCGAAATGTAATATGCTAGCAAAATACAGAGTGTTGTCAAATTTCATGTAAATATTATGGGAAATAACCCTCACACCTAAATATAAACAAAAAAATGTTATATGGACATAGGTAGATAAACGCACAGTTTCTGCACAACAGTTAACAATACCAGCTGCAAAGTTCATAGAAACAAGTTGGATCATGTCACTGTGTAATGTCATTACAGCAGTCCTGTACATTCTACACTACTCCGCTATGTCACTAACCCATATTACAGTAGGAATAACTGCGAACATTGATAGAAACGTGTGAACATACAGGTTGTTCAGCAACAAACGCATAACTAGAACAACGCGCGAATCCTAGGTTAAATTGTAGACAAAAATGTTAACGGCAAAATGTTGTAGGATGACATTTGATATGCACAATGTGGCAACATAGCACTGTAGTTAGTCCCCTGTTGCGCTACACAGATATCTGACCTTACTACTAGTGTTCTGACCTTTACACTATGAGCCCAGTTTAAAATCCCGAGCAGTCCAAATATGATTATACGTTTACTTGAAGTAACATATTCTGTCCAATTACCATTATTCTTATTTTTATAAAAAAAACCATAACTTTTAACAGATTTATTCGTATAGATATACTCCTTTTCTAAGTAACAAACAAATTCCCAGTTTACTACAATGTTTGGAAATGTGGTTAAAGTTTTTTTGATGATCATACACAACTTGTTTCATTTGTTCTCCTTTACTACAGAAATTACATGTATCGTAAGCACTGAAACCAAAGTTGTTGATAAAAAACAATACGGATAGTTACTCCTTACGAGAAGCTCTCAAGGGAAAGTCGGACGCCAGGTGAGCGCGTTGTGCATAGGGACGATGAGGCAAGTGCTAAACGAGTAAGAGTCCGCCTTAGAGGCCGTGTTCGAATGCAGTCGTTGTAGTTCAATTGCACGCACATTAGACCTGTAACACTGTGTTATTACTGCACGTGCCAGATGACTTAAGAGGACGTTCCAGTGTTTCAGGCGCATGTATGCAACCCGCATTAACCCACATATAAGTCAAGCCTAATATTACATTCTCTATAGCAATACAAGTACTACACATGTCAACATTATCTTCGCGTTTTATCAAAGAGACAGTCACTCTTTTTTTCGCTGCGTTCGCCGAAGTCAAGTTTAAAGAATGGTAGACTAAATTTTTCAAAACTTTATTTTTTGTATTATGTTTTTAATGTAACCGTTTGTTGTACTAAATTTTGCAGAACGCATCGAAAATAAAAACGACTGTAACTTTGACAAAGCGCGATGAAAATGTTGATATCAGTAATACTCTTATTGCTAAGGCGAAGGTAATATTAGCCTTGATTCATATGGGGTTAATGCAGGTTGCATACATGCGTCTGCAACACTGGAACGGCCTCTTAATAACACACGCCACGATGTATTTTCTCCTTTACCTTCAGGAAACATAGCAACAATGACCTAAAAATGCCCTGTTTAGCCACTTTAACTACTTTTGTCTCTGTATTAACATACCACACGACTAATGTGAAAAGTGACATCAATAGATAATAGTTTCTTTCCAGGAAAGGTAAAAAACTAGGTTCCCAGGACAGTTATATGCGGACATATGCTTATACGCGCAGACAATGATTTTTACAGAAAACATTCTGCTAGAGATTCCCTTTTATACTCTTTTTGCGATAATTATTTTTTTAAACCTTAAACGGCATCAAACATCACAAATCTGTCCAGTAGTTTAGTTTAAAATTATTATTTCTGTAATGACAATTTTTTTTCAAGATATGCCATTAAACGGTTCCGACTAGTAAATAAATTGACAAAAATTTCGTTAATTACATGATTAGCTAAAATGATATAATTTACTGTCTTGAAAAAAAGATCAGTCATGGTGAGTACTATATTAAGGAAACTACCAAACATATTTTATATCAGTATTCGTTTAAGTTTAAAAAATGGTTATTGCGAAAACATTTGAAAGAAGTAAGTATGTCGTTTAAGGGGCCTCCCTATATGGGCAGGAGCAGTAAGGTTGTCGTTGACCGACGTATCTAATACATTATCGCCTCTCCTCGCACGCTACTCAGCTGGCATGCAGTGCTGTAATATTATCCTTTTCCCTGTGTGACTTAAAGCGGCGACAACACGATTTTGTTTGTAGACAGCACAGTTCAGAAAAGTCTAACACTTGCTTCTGTAGTTTGTATTTTTTTTTTTTTTTTTTTTTTCTCTTTCGAATCCGGTTGTTATTTTTACAGATACGGCAGTCCGGAAAACCCATGTTTGGCCATTTTGAGGGGTCCGAAAATTATGTTTATAATAAACCTTCGGAATTTCTAAAACTATAGAGACGTAGTTTGAAGCGTGTGTTCTCTTCGTAGATAAAAAAAAAACATGCGCGTTAAATAGTTTCGTATAAAAAAAAAGAATAGCCATAACTCGCTGCAACGCATTTGAAGCACAGGTAGGAGGCCACTTAAGTGCCCACTTCACGGTGACGTTTTGACTACTTAACGTTCAGGGTCGCCAAACTCTCTGTGCTGCCCCGGGCACCAACCTCATCAACATACGCAACTCCTCCCAGGAACTTCATAATTGAACCCAGCCTTTAACCGCCGGGACACACGCCACGCGCTGATTCATCCAGCGGTGATTGGGCAGCCAATAACAGCATACTCCGTTGAAAAGTCACCAATCACGGTAAACCTTAGTATTTAGGCGCGCGAAACTAGTCGTTACTCGCACATTTCACGGCTTTCCGCCGGTGGCATTCCACGCGGTTTTCGCCAGTCGTCACTGTACATTTTCGCCGTTGATAAAGAAACTCTCTACCAGATTTTCACAATGGATTCTGCTTTGAATTCACCCTTTCCGTAAAAGGATTTAATTATTTGTTGTTTTTTTTTTTTTTTTGTTTGTGTCATAATCTCTGAACAACGTAAAAAAAATGTAGGGTAAACCTAACTACTTCGTGACACTAAGACATATGTTTAACATTTTAATTGTCATCATATATTTGATGCATCGGTAACTTATTGCAGAAATTACACATACCTGCTCTCTGTTGGTAACCTTGTGAACTAGGTGCACAGATCCTTCCCAAGTTTGTGAAGCCCACAAAGTGGTTTGTCACGATATTAAGGGCGCTGCCTTCCTCGGAGCCCTGGCGGAGAAAGAATAGGGTTTTACATGTTAAATTATTTTCAATGGCATTCGGTCACCTTTTGTGATATTGCTTCCAGACAAAAACCGTTTTCTGCGCCGAGAAAAGGAGAATATTGCTACGTAAATAAAATTGCAGGAAAGAATTTATGAATAGCCATTTTCTCGTGTTTTTGTGTAGCCTATGTAAAAATGCTTTTTTTGCCCACAATTTTCAGGGTATTTAAAATAACTGCCTACACGATCCATAGCAATGTACGCGGCACCGAGACGAACAAAAAAGACAGTGGTGGAATATATGTGACTTCAACAGTTACTGAGCCACGTGGAAAATCATTTAACCTGTAAAACCCTATGCTTGCTCTTGCCGTGGCTTCAAGGTAGGCGGCGCTCTTAAGGTACGTATATCACGATACACGGTCAGTGTACTCTATAGTTATAAATAGTAGTACTAACTTAAAAACCAGCCAACAAAGTTTTTATTGAAACTGCGATTATTTTGACGTCAGCTGCAAGTTCTCTGTTTCGATACAAACCTCAGATTATTTTCATCATTGAAAGCAAAGTATTGTTGTAGGTACCATATTTCTGTTAAAATAGGGACAACAGTTCGGTTTGGTTGTCGATACTATCTGCATTGTTCCTACAACAACCTTTTCTTTAGAAGTAATAATATGTTCTGTAAATGAAAGGTACCTCTTTACTCCTTCTACACAACCGGTTGTTACTTCTACAGAACATATTGTTATAGGAGCAATGAAGATAGTACTGACAACCTAACTGGACTCTTGCCCCTATTTTAACAGAAGTATTGTACCTACAACAGTAATTTTCTTTCAGTGAACTCAGTAAAATGTCGCAATTTCAACCATCCGCAAATAGTCTACAAAGAAACACGAACATAACTTACACCGGTCACCGGAACAAAAATTTCAAAAGTCACAGATAAGTCGCACGGAATAAACTGAGCCAATTAGGAACCCGAGTCTAATGTACTGCTCCAGTCATGATTGATTTCTTGTACGACGTGAATAAACTAATGCACGCAGCATTTCGAAAGTATTTGTCGCTTAAATAGTTAAATTTAAAATAAACGGGATTCATTTTGTAATTATCTGGGAAGCAACCAACTCTGCAAACCAGAAGCAACTAAAAATTCCAGCCAACTACCTCGTATATGTCACTGTAAAATACTAGCTTACATTCCGCAAACTTAAAATCCCTGTGGGTTTTATATTTTATAGTGGCCATTATAATTTGCGAGCCTCGGAATTCTTCTTCCTCGAATCCTTACTTCGCTAAGAACAAAGGGTAGATTTAAAACAATGGTAGGAGTGAAATCGAAGAGAAAATGTAGTTTGAGTTGTTGGGAACAATGGCTGGAAAAATTCTCCCAACTTGTAATGCCTTTCATTCGAGAACAGAACACGGGACGAAGGATGGAGCGGAAAACAATCAAAATATTTGGAGAGAGTGGGCGGGAGGACAAAGTTCCCATCGAAAGATTTTTCTCTTCCAGTCGATCGATGTTTGGGTAGAGGATTGAGGACTACGGACCGACCCCTCCACCCCCGTGAATGGTTTTGACTTATTGATGAACGACAGATATAGGCGAGACGACCAACTCTGGCGTGCAAACAAAACGACGTGACTTTCTGCCTATAGCGTCAGATAGCGTGTCGGTACGTCGTTGTCCGCACATCGCCTGCCGTACACGTGCCATTAGTGGGCCTGTCCTGTCTACAAACACACTCAGGACGTCGTTTCAAGCGCACTTAGGTAGATACATGCGGTACTCTGTATGACGGACATGATGGCCAAGACAAATACAACAACTTACATACAGATTGCAGAGTGACATTAATTACAGTAGCCTACTTGTCTGGGTACTTCCACGAAAGTTACATAAAAATGGATGCTATTATGACTATCTAAAAATTAAGCTCAAATGCGCTAACAAATCACCACAAACTTGTAAAGATTATTGGCAACACGCACTAGTTTATAAAGTCTTGTTCGCAAAAATGTAGCCAACATGTTTTCCTATCTATACACACCGGTAAAGATTTAAGTTCCTCACGAGTCAGAAAACAAGGAAAGCGTAATTTTGTATTTATTCATGTTATTTTGTGTAGAGGAAAATTTTAACACATGAGGCTCACATTTATCACCTTCGGACTTTTTATATGTGAGTCAGTATTTGAAGTCATTGATGTACGCGGAGATCGCTTTCCGTTGATGCTTCTTTTCCTTGTGTTTCCTGCTGTAGGATGTGTACGTAACGGTGTGCATTCTGCTGCAAATCAAAATAGCGTACGTGCAACAAGCACAAGGAATATAATACGTTCAGTGTTATGCGCTCAAAGGCGGCATTTGATGAAGATGCCATTGTCGTCCTTACCAGCTATTTTGCTTCAATACCTCCTGTAGGTTAAGCCCTTGTGCGACTGGGGAAAAAGTAAGAAGAGAGAGAGGGCGGTAAGAAAACGCAAAAAATAACAGCCGTAGGAGTGGCACAGGAAATAGGTGGAAAAATAAGTCAGAAAAGGGAGCCGTACTTCGGTATAGCTAATGTAAACAGAATTCCTGCCTCCAAGCCGGTTACTGTAACATCCGCAGTGCTTGAGGAATGTCGCAATGTATCTGCCACACGTACAAGTTGTTTGACAGCAAACTGACTGTTTTTTACGGTTGCGTCAGGAGATTTTTCCGCCGCTAACTAATACAGGCTGTTGACGATAACGTCAATGCTTTTTAGACCCTAGTATGTTTTCTTTGCAATGATATTTCCATCTCCCCCACATATTCATATAAACATTACCAATACAGTGTATACATTTAGTTACTATAGCCTAGCGCACAATGAACATTGCCATAACACATAGGCTACATAGTTAGTGTGATAATAATATAGTATATACAAACACGAGCGTCGAGGGCTAGTTACAATAATAATAGTAATAAGAAAGGATTTTTGTTTTTTATTGTAAAGAAATTTGTGTTGGTACAGTTGGCGACATGTATAAAATCAAATACAAGCTAATTTTTTCTATTTTGAAAAATTATATAGAGTTTTTAAACAGCGCCTGAAGATTACTCACACAACATTCTCTCTTCAAAAACCTGCAGCCATTCTCTACGCATAATCAAAGTTATGACAGACGTTTTAATACACAACCAAGCACAACAAAAACATTTATATCCTCTGCTAATTTAGTCTCTACGACGACGAAGTATCGCTTTCAGGGCTTCTGATTGGCTAAAAAATTTACACAGTATTAGTATTAAGCAAAATATGAACCTGAGACAACTTTTCGTAGTGCTAAAACTTGTTCTGTGTACGTAATCATCGGTATTTACGATAGCAGCTAGTCGAACTGAATTACATGCAACATAACGTTTGCGTTTAATACTTCGTAAATTATTATGTCCATTATAATTCAGTCTTAAGAATGTAATTCTAATATATATTAAATATAGCTGGCAGTCAAATTTCCATTACGGAGTTTGAATATGGTATTTATTTTACAAACAAAAATTTCTGAGCGTAAAATTCCTTAACAAATATTATCAAATAAAGAATTTTAAAAAAAAATTGGCATTATATTTTTTATTAAAATTTAAAACTGTAATGTAAATTTTAGTCTAAAAGAAAAAAAAAACAATTAAAATTTGTTGACGTTTGCATGTCGTAGTGATGTTCTAGAGGTTCCACGTAAAACAGTTTTTATATGAAAAATTAATCGTTAAGGGCGCGGTTCACCTCAATTTTCAACGTCTTTATTTATTTTTATATTGGTACCAGATATTTTTTCCCTTATTTTAGACATAAATTGTGATTAAACCTTTCTCTTAGGAAATTTTTGTATCTCTCATAGTTTTTGCGTAATGAGTGGTAAACTTTAAAATTTGGACTTTACGGTTTTAAGTACGCCAGTAAAACAAACTGAAGTACCAAACTGAAAAAATTCACAGTGTATAACAATGTTGTAGGCTATGATCTGACATACATAAAAAGAATAACAAATTTTTGTATTTCTAAAAAATTGTTGATATATTTTTTTTTAAATTTACACTTCAAAATTCAGCATTTTTAATTAAATATAGAAGTATTTAATTTGTTGTTTTTAAATATGTCAAATCAAAGCCTACAACATTGTTATACACTGTGAATTTTATCGGTTTGGTATGCCAGTTGGTTTTAGTGGCGTACTTAAAACCGTAAAGTGAAAATTTTGACGTTTACGACTCATTACGCAAGAACTATGAGAGATACAAAAATTTCCTAAGAGGACGATTTAATCACAATTTATGTCTAAAATAAAGGGTAAAATATCTGGTACAAATATGAAAATAAATAAAGACGTTGAAAACTGAGGCGAACCGCGCCGTTAAAATGGATTTACTTATGAGTAGAGACAAGATCTTGTCGTGCTCGTCAGCAGCTCTGCTTCGTGGTTATTCGCAGCGTGTCTTTGTTTCATGCGCCAATCAGAATACGGCTACTCTGTAGCATCACGCGTCTATAATTAACCAGTAAAACCCCACAACAAATAAGAGTTACAACTTCTAATCACTGAACGTGAAGAAAACTTGCAGACGTAAACCAAAGGCATTGAAACCATATTGTGCAAAAATCTTTTCGGAACAAAAATCGTGATTTTATTGATAAGTAGATAACGGAAAAATTCGCGGGATCACTGACCTGTTGGCTAGACTGCAAGAATATTTGTGAACTGAAGCAGACACCAGATGTTCATTAGCTGCTTGCTGTTAAAGTGATATATGTCTGTGTTAGTTACACTTTCGTTATCGGTTCAGACACATCCAGGAGGTGTCAAATAGGGCAAAAGCCAACTGTGAAAGTTACACAAACTTACCATTTTTGAAATTCTAGCTTGTGCATAAATAAAAACGCGAAATTTTTCAGTTACCTATTGAAGGAATTCATGCTCACATGCATTACCCATTTAAACTCCGCGATTGAAATTTTGGTTGGCTATGATAGGGCGCTAAGGGTCCTTTATTTCGCACGTCAAAGCTGCCGGCAAACGGATGGCTTACAAAAGGCTCACCGCAGCTACACAATCTTCCTCTCGTGTGTCGGCCGGGCACCGTCCCATCTCGGGGGCCGGAATCGCTCGATCAAGTCCGACAACGACGCGGCCATTATGCTTTGACAGATTTACAGTGTCGTGCATAACGCATTGTGTCCGAGCGACGAGCGATCGCCGCTGTGTTGCCCAAGCACAATGTACGACTTGACACCATAATAGCGGCCAGCAAGGCTGCGGCATGAAGCAGGAATACCCCGAGAAAAAAAAACTACAATGCAGTTTCAGACAATACCCATGCTAGTAAGTAGAAACCTCTGCGAATGCTGTGATAATAATATCGATACGAGATCTAGCAAAAAAATTACACAACTGTTAATAACCTAGTGGTAAAAATTTCGTTGTCTGCCCTGGTCACCAAAAGTTTGGCAGATCTTTTCTCGTGCATCTATCTATATATCTATCTATCTATATGTGTATATATATACACTATATACAACACACACACCCACACATGTTCCAAATAAAAACCCCGTATAATAATCACACCACGATAATTCTGGGCTAGGTTGGAGCCGAAAATATAAGTGGCAAAATGTTGTACGAAGCCGTTATACTCGCACAATGTGGCAACACTGCACGGTGAAAGTCCCTCGTTCTTTTTTTTTTTTTTTTTTTTTTTGCTCTTATGTCCCGGTATTATTTTATGTACCGTATGTTACGTCAAGTAAACGTGGACTCATGTTTGAACTGCTCGGTATTTTAACCTGTACACATTATATGCAAGTGAGGACAAACTACAGTGCAATGTTGCCACATCGTGCTGTGAAATGTCCTCGTACAACATTTTCGTCTACAATTCAGTCCAGGATTCGCGTGGTGTGCTTTATGATGCTGTTGTTTCCGGACATCCTGTATATGACATCTCACGAAAAGCATTTATGAATGTTTCCGTGTTGAAATGATAGTTTCTATCTACTTTGTGTCTAACGTATGTATTTTGAAGTCATATGAAGTGCAAGAAAACATTTTCACCAAACATTTTAAGCAGGAAATTTCTGCTACACACCTAAAATAGTTTGGGCGTGTCACCACACTTTATCAGCATACTGTAACATGGCCTGAGCAATGAGAACACATGTGCTGACATTATAAACAACGAAACATTCTGTTCTCTTAGTGGTAGAGATAATGAAATTACCTGGTTCAATTGTTGAGGCCATGACCTCGGAGCAGTGATAACTCCAGGTTCAGACACGTCATTAGTGACATAAAATTCTTGAGGGTTCAAGGGCGAAATAAATAGACTGCACACTGAAGCCTCAGCTATCCGTTCATTGGCTGCTGCTACAGCAAGCAGACTATGAAGTATAAAATTTTTACACATTCAGCTCACCTTGATGAATATAATGCTGAAAATGTAATATTCCAAAAGAGAAATATTAAAAATGCAAAACTTGATTAACAAATACTGTCACGAATGAATTAGACTTTGTGTAGCTCAAATGAAAGAGCTATATAATTGTTGGCTGTTCTATGTCGCTTTGTTAATGGTTTCTGTTCCCAAAACTTTGTTAATGTTGTGTATACCATGTAAGGTACTAAAAAAAACCCTAACATGATGAGGTCTCGAAATTGAGTATCGAGATGGATCACTTTCACACTGGGCGGCCACCAGACCTCAGCTAGTTGCTGCTCAGCCGGTGAAAAATGAGGGGGGAAGGGGGGTTGTGCTAGGCGAGGAACTGTCGAGTAGAGGGAGGAAGGAAGAATTTTTTTTTTTGCAGTGACCGAGAAAAGGCTTGAAATCCATAGAACACAATCTGCTGAAAGAGGGACTTGCTGTTTATTGCGAAATTAAAAAGTGAACACGCTTTACGTACAACACTTATAAAGATCCTCGTCCGATTACCGGAGCTGTTAACCTGAATTTTTCGAGTCGGACGATGTCGTTTGTTGGCGCGTTTTCTCGGGGATCTCCCACTTCCCACGGCCCTTTATTCCGCCGCTGCTCTATACGCACTTCACGTCACTCCCTACGCCGCTGTAAACCTCGCTGTTAAGCGATGATAAAATTATTTTCCTTTCAGTTCAATGTTTTTAGTTTGGGCAAGCTGCTTCGTGCAGTGATTAAACTAAGTAACGAATGCTCTGTTTATAGATCTTACTTATGGGCTCATGTGTTCTCGTCCTCTCCTACTGACATGTTGTCAAACTCTATCAATACGTTTAACGTAACATCTGTTACCAGAATAAAAAATACTCCCTTGAAAATGTTCTATCTCTACACTTCACCAACCCCATATCGTGCACACAAGTCGGTACGAGAGCTCGTCAACGCTCGCTTTTACCAGAACATACGTCGTCCTACGAGTTTTTCCGCACGGCCATGCACATTATGCAGAACCAACTTCAAGGGCCGGGTATTGTGCAAGTTCGCTTCGGAAAGAATCGACTCCTCCGATAACCCTCGCAGCACACGCCGAAGAGTCTGGAAGAGTTGTCCGTGGGGAGGTCAGGAATCAGGTCGCCCCCCGCGTTGACGAGGGGATGGCCGTGGGGCTGGGGGAGGTTGCGCGCGAAAGTTTCTCCAGGCTCCACCCCATCACGCCGATGACAAATGAGTGCGCTCCCGCCTCCTCTTCCTGCTACAGCAACTTGGAACGACCTCCTCCAGAAATGAAGTTCTGGAGGGAGGTGTGCTTGCTTCGCGGGGGACTTGCGAGTTCTCGTCGCGCGCGCCAAGGGTAGGAAGGAAGCGAAGAGGGTGGCTGGGGAAAGGCGAGCTTTGTGGGGATGACAGGTGTAATCACCCCCGCGCCAAGCGCGCTGCCACCCGAGGAAAACAAAACTTCCCTCCTCCTTGTAGCTGCGGCGACACTACTCGCTACACCGCCGCCCGCGGCAGCGTAAATTAGGCAGTCTGCAACAGATGACGGTCAACGAGCAACAGCGCGACTCGATTATCTCCGCCGGCCAATTACCCTGCCCTAGACCCGCCTGCATAGAACTGCCTGTACGTAGGTTACCTATCGCCAGAGAATATTAAAGAATGCCTGCTGAAGTGTTACAGGCGGTATGACGGCAAACTCAAGTGGCACATGCCAGAAAAATTGCTTCGCTTGCCAGCGACATGGCGGAAATGCCTACTGCCAATCGGTGTAAGGCGGCTGCCCTGCAAGCCAGTAGCCAGACCAGTATGATACCTGCCATAACAGTCAGGACCCAAACAGACACAGGTGTTTTGTATCAATATCCTCGGGCTGTCAAAAGCGGCGCAGTTCTCCCTATCAAATGAGCCGCCACATCATTTCACGCCAGTATTGCTATTGATACAAGATGGCGCTCTCGGTGACACTGGCCTGAGCAACCTGATGAGCCATGTCACCTCCCCCTCCCCTGCTCTTTACCACCAGTCTCAGCGATGAGGCAGCGGAATCCACCTCTCCTTTTAACCGTCTTCCCGCCCCTGGCGCCGCGGGTCAATCGTACATGGCTGACGTCACAAGTTTTCTGAGTGGGTGGGCACCTGTCAATCATCCTTAACGGGCAATCAGTTCGGACGTGACTGAATGTTACAATACCTGGAAAATTCGGCTTATATCAACCAGCATTGTCGGCGAGCTGTAAGAACGTTCTGGGTGTCGTCGAAGGCCACTATAAATACCGGTCCACTGCGAACAGCGGCAGAGTGATTGTGGCGTTTAGTCTGTGAGTATCTGCGACAGACTTGGCAACGAGGGACGAGGCGAGACTGGCGGATCAAGGAGACAGTCTGTAGCAAGTGTGGGTGGCGGTGGGACTGCTGAAGAAAGATATGGGGAGATATGCTGGAGCAAACAGACTTTAACTGTACATTGCGAGATATTTCTTGAAAGTCACTTATGAAATCGGAGGACCTATTTAAGAGAGTGACATTTATTAATTGCATCCAAATAGTAGCAATTTATATAATTAAGGAGACTACCTGTAAATAATATATATAAATTTTTATCTAAAGGGTGTAAATCACAAAGGTTGTTTGCTTAATGTATACTGTTTCATAAGGATAGTAATAAACTAAGAAACTTAATTTAATTCATTTATATATTTATCTGAGTCCTCCATCCCAATCGAACCAGGCTGCACCCGGTGCAGGAAAGTTGTAATACTATTTAGTCTGTGCTATCGTCCTTCGCAGTAACTGATATGTACTTCTCCACTATTTTAAACTAGGAAATATATACTACCTTTGAAATGAAATGGCAATAATGTTCTAGGATTACTTGACAGGTGTGGAATTTGTTGCACTGTTTCTTAACAAGATCTCAACAGTAACTTGATAAAAGCTTAAATCAATGTTTTTAACATATAATACTTTTCGAAAAATATTTTGTTTCGAGTAACATTAATAACGATATCATCGTAAATAATTTTCACATGACGTGATTCGCGAAATTATTGCAATATAACGAAGCAATATTCTTTTGATTCAGGATACAGCTTATCAAGGCAGCCACCATAATGGGAAGATCCAATCAAATCAAATGAGTGTTATTCTGTAGTGAAAGTAAGAGTTCACAATTTCTTTCAGTTTCTCTACAAAACGAGGTAGTTAAATATAATAATACGTTGCTAATTTACGTGTACTTCTTCCTTACAGCAAATTATATACAAAAACAGTGAAATTACAATTAAATAATTTAACTTTGATGGACCCATATCCCCTCTAAATGGAAGCCTACTTAAACAAGGTTACATTTTACCCACAATCAGGATATCTGGTATTAAAGATTTAATACACTCGTATTCCTGCATAAATAACTGAACTGCAAATTCGCGGCTGGTACAGTCATGAAAAAAGTTTACCAGTCACGTGGTTTCGACAATGAGTGATTGTGAAATCCTATTTCGATTCCGACAGGATCGCATCAATTAGAAAATTCGTTTTAACAACCCTCGGGACGTAAAATAAACATTAATTAATGAAAAACACACGTAAATATTCCCTCGTGGATTGTAGCTTTGCTGTGTGTGATTCGTTTACGTTGACAGGATGATGTTTAGGTTTGACCGCTGTGTGAATAACATTAGCAACACAATGGGGGGAAAAAAACCTGTAAACATGTTAGCCCTAAGCGTCTCGTTTTGCAAGCGATATTATTTCGCAGTTTCGCGCAACGATGAGGAAAAACTCGCAAAACACAGCGAAACTACCACAACTCCAAAACGCTATCTTCTCAGCATTGTATCAATTCTTTGAGATCTCTTGCCGAAGGGAATTTACTGAGACAACAGACTTTATGTTATATATAGAGGTAAGATATTTATGTAAACATCAATTAAACAGACATTCCATCGAAATGATGTAAAAATCCACAATAAGTCTCAGTAAATTAATGTCACGAAGCAGAATTAAATTACTAAACAATTTTACTATGTCGTCATCATTTCAAGCTGGCCTCCGTAGTGAAGTCGGTTAGGTGCGGATTTGCTGAGCGAGAGGTCCTGGGTTTGAATCCCGGCTAGGGCATGGATGTTGTGTTCTCACTTCACCTCATTTCATCCTAATCGACTCTTAATACTTCAGTGTTTAAAGACCGCAAGACCCTCTCACATTACCTTCATTATTTTAAGGGACTAATTGTCGACAACCTTAGAAATTTTCACAACAGTAAACTCTAAAACCGTAAAAGCTAATTAGATATCAGCCATGTTGAAAAAAATTTTTATCTTGTAAAATTATTATCAGTTATACATATTTCTAAAATCTCGGGGGGTTCAATTTCACACGTATATAGGTTTAAATATGCGCTTTTGTTAGAAATACACACTGTTACAATACCAAACAAAAACACCAGAATAATAAAATTAAAATATAAACCAATTGCCGTAAAAATATAATCGTAAAATTTGGCCCCAGTTTTGAAGATAAATATTATAAAAGTGTATGGTAGAATAATATTTAATGGAGATATATATTTCTATGAAGGTGTTATTTACTTTATGTATAAGTATTTTTTTTACACTACTGCAACACCGAATTAATTTCGCAATTGTTGTCAAGAGTCATTTGTGATGACGTAATGGCAAATACGACAGGCCCATTAAAACAGAGAAAATGATTCTCACACTCATAGCTGCCGACAACAATCTAACAAAATTGTCGAAACGCAATGTGTAGGACGCCGAAGCTAGTTATCTGACTTGTATACTTCCGCACCAACTTATCACATCTACTAAAGGCCCCTCTGCAAAACTTAAGGGCTATGTTAATGGAAAGTACTTATTGTTCGAAAATGTTCCTCCTTGCTGCATTGTTCGCCTTTGTTCTACTCGAATGACTGGGAGAAGTTCAATTGAATGAGTCAAAAGTCCAATTCCGGCCACTCGATAAAAAAAACCTACCTGAACTTCCCCACTTGCAACCAGTCTGACCAAACCACCGCTACTCCCTCCACCATCCCCCACGAAAATATCCGATAGATTTTGTTAACTAATGAGTTTGGTACCGACAGGCGAGGAGGGCTCCTACGAAACGCGACGAATTGCAAATGATGTCCATGGTTGGAGTGGGAAGGCCGTGATGTGACGTCGCGAAGCGGCTCTAGCCGGGAAAAGAGGCGGGTTTATAGAATGCCTTGCTGCTTTTATTTTGACTATTCATCACCCTCTTCTCCAATCCCTCCAGTCCCCTCCCTCCCACATTGTTTACTCGTGTCAATTTCCGCAGCCCCTTCGGCGAAGCACTAACCAGGCTCAGGTTCCACTCCCGGCAAGGTTGGTACCCAGATTTTCGCAAGTAGGACGATGCCGCTGGTCGGCAATTTTTCTCGGGGATCTCCCGCTTCCCCCATTCTTTCATTCCGGGTACCATTCACATCATGTCACCCCTCACCAGCGCTAAAGACCTAGACATCAAGTGCTGACCAAAATCTCTCCACTCTCTTCAGTGAAGATGATACTCCTTTCCCCTTGCGTGGCGGTTCGCTTGTCCAGCTCCTGCGTCAAAGAAGTAGTCTATAGCTGGTCTGAGAAAAATTGAGCACTTTTGAAGATCGTGTCTACAGTCTTAAATTTTGAAAATTATTTACTGTAGCATCCGTCGTAAAATTTGGGTACGACACATCCTAAACAGACCACGTACCGTGCTATATAAGCCCTATCCTTAACTTTCCGCCATACACCTGATGTACAAATTCTATCAACCTGTTGGCTGAATACTTAATTTTTACTCTCATTTTATAACTAACGGTTGTGGCGATTACAATTATAAAATTACATTTAACAGTTATAAGTTTTGGAACTGAACAAAAATAACTTGAATTACATTTGTACGATCACTTTTAGCCTATTACAACATCATCATTTTTTATGTATTGCAATAACTTACCACTTCAGTACAAGAAGGAATTTTCTTTTTAAAAAATCTTGCAATATATATTTTTCCCCATAAATCTGAGAAGAATTATTAGTCGATTCAGCTGAGGGGCTTCGCATGCAAACCAATTAAAGGACATCTGCTAACTATCACGAAAGATAACGACTATTGCCCTGCATTAAACATTTGACTAAACGAAGCACTGCCATAAACTGAGCATTCAGCAGAACTTGTAATTAATTAAAAAATATGATTTATTGGACCAACAGATGTTAACTTTTCAGTGTTGAAACTTTTACAGTGGTTTTTAGTTACATGGAAGTTTTCATATAAAAAATATTAAAGATGGCTGCAAAACAGCTTAAAGAAATCTTTATGCAGGACTCACTTTATTGTGAATGGCCTATAAATTAGTTTCTGCAGGCTAAGCAAAATGAAGCTGAGAATTTCAGCGGAAAAATGTTTCTGGTTAAATATGCTTGGAGCGAAATTTTTAAAATTCAATTCGTAATACTTGTGGTGTTGTTGGTACACTGTACAGTGATGATAAAAAGAGATGTTAAAATTAAACATTTTAGCAGCACTAAATTATATAAAAAAAGTATCAGTAGGCCTATTTTCTTCTTCCACTATTGGTTTTACAAAACGACATTTTATGCATGTCAGAATGATTTTTTTTTTTTTTTTTTCCATCATTTATACCAATCGCAAAATCCTTTCAAAGAAATTTGATTAACAGACGACAATTATAACTTTGAGCATCTTCATACGCTGCTACTACACGGACAATTTTTGAATGTCACTCGAGGGAAATTCTGCCGTAACTACTGTCCTGAGGTCTTGAACGGAGTTTTCTCATGCTAAGGTTAATTCTACTACAAGCTAGAAAGAAAATGTGTTTTCTTATGGGGCAGTTTGGCAAAGGAAAAATTCTGCCGCTAGTTGTGTTGCAATCACTAACGGGTCTAATAAAAAACGAAACCGTACTAAATTAAATTTAACAAGGCTTGTTAAAGAGAGAGTCATTATTTCACTTTTAAAGTGAACAACAAACCATTTTCGGCCTTTAAGTTGTGAGCTTCATGTAACTTTAAATTCACGAAAGCTCTGTGATTGGTCAGTTTACTCCTATACTCCATTTCATATAAGTCTGGATTAATTTGACAGCAACTGATGGGCAATAATTTGTAATATTTTGTTATTTGTGTCACTACAAAAGACAAACTTTGCAGTACAAATGCTGAAATTGACATCTCAGATTTATTTTAGAGCTAAAAATTTGCTGCATTGTGCAACAAATCACAAAATACTGAAAATTATTGCCCATAAGTTTCTGTCAAATGTATCCCAACTTATATGAAGCAGAGTATATTACCGATACCAGCACTCAAGCGACAGAAATTGTCCCTTGGCGAACTTTATTTATATTTCCACCGGTGTAGTAGAATTAGTCTTACTGATTCTAAATGACTGTGTTAAATGATGCAGGCGACACAAGTAAATCGAAAGAGCTAACTGCCAAAACGGTTTCGTCTCACCCATCACTGAAACACTTTCATCGCAGCGTTTGTGAAACACGTTAACACTTCACGACCGAGATTCACAACGCGAAACGAACTACAGAAATGAAACAGGGGCAATTACTGCACAAGAGAGGTAATTATTGTGTTGCGAGCAGCTCTGCGCTCGGAACGGAAGTTACGAAGTTCTTGGCTGGAAGTTCAAACAGCCTCTGGCGACCCTCGGCCACGAGAAAGAACGAAAAAGAGAGAGTTGCATTTCTTAGAGAAGTGTAAGAAAAAAAAAAACAACCTTTCCGGCAAGTTGCCGGCGTGAATTCCGTAATGAAACTTTTGGGGGCAGGAGTTTGTTTTAGGAAACAAAGCGGTTAGGAACAAGTGGTTTTAAATTTTGGAGGGGGAGAGGGAGAGTGACTAGGGTTGTCTATAACCCTCTCTCTCCCGGCCACCCTCCAAATTGTCCAGGACAGAGCAGACGTCGGTGCTTGATTACTGCAACGCCGAGTTTAATTATTTATCTGGGGGATCATCGGCACGAGGAGTCTTCTGAGAGATGAGTCAGTCTCATCGCGTGCTGACGCGAAACATCCTCTATCCCCCCTCCCTCCTCATCAACAACATCCTCCCCGAAACTGTGAAAGTCGTCTTTCCCCCTCTTTCCCCACTCCCCTTCCCCCTCACACTGGCCAACTGCATAAACGCTACTAACTAGGTTTGCAGCCATCAACACCAGAGCAACTGCTTCAAAGCACCTCTCCTGCTTTTCTCCTCTTCTTTCATGGAAATTTGTTTGTTAACTACGATTTCCTTTTTCTCGGTTCGCTTCTCCCCCCCCCCCTCCCTTAACACTTCCACTCCCTCTCCTTCCAAGTTACTTGCCGTAATCACATTTCGTGTTACTCCCAACGTTCTCGCTTTACTTTCAGAATACTTACCCCGCACTTTTCTTCTTTACTTTTTATGTCGCGGAAGAAACAGCCGTTATGAGGTAGGAATGATACGTCGTAGGAACAATGACAAGTTTAAGAATAATGTTTAATACCCTGTTAAAGGAGGGAGATCAAGTCCTTTATTTAGACATTTGTAACGTTGCTGAGGATATTTCTTATCCTTGACTTGCCGCATATCAGGTATCCTCTGAAAATAGTCACACTACGCTCTGTAAGGCTGAGTTACCTCTTCTGTTAAAATTATTCACTTTCGTTTAGGAAATTACGGATGTGACCAAATGTAAGCGGTGTCTCTTTACATAAACATTAAATTTTACGATACGGTGCGTATTATTGAACTAAATTGGTACTGTGAGTTATTTAGTCGTTATTACAGAATGAGAGAAAATTATTATCTAAAATATTATATCAGCCCAATTAGTTAATAACTTCACTTTAATATTCCGCATGCAATAAGCCTAGTCCAATATAAAGTAATTAGAAGTACCTGTTGAAATATTTTCAAATAAATCTTGCCAAATTTTGAATCAGGAAGAAACTAAGTGATTCAGCACGGTTGGTGGGGCACGACCCTTAAGTTGGGTAGATATAATTTACTTAATGTATTTATAAAAAAAATGGCGTTCGTGGTAGTTTTCAAATCAGTTTCGGAGCATTCAATTAAGGACTATGCATAGCAGGCTTGCAGCCATAAACTTGAAATGGGGAATAACGGAACATTACATACTTTTCCCTGGATCAATTTTTTTAGCCATAACTCTTTAAAACAAGGATTCATCCCCGTGCAATTCCTGTAGTAACGCTACCACTTGAAAGAAATTTTTTGGCAATTTTTTATACATCTTAATACTTAATATATACAAATTAATTTCACAAAAACTATATAAGCAAATAACGTTAAAAATAAAAACTTCTATAGTAGACTACTATTTCTTACAGACTTTTACGTAAAAGACTTTATTATTTGCAAGAATTAATTATAAAACTGTCTTACTAAAAATTTATTTATTTAAACGTTGTTTCCCCATTTCATCTCCGTGGCTTCAAGCTATGGAATTGGACAGAACCTATGCATAACTGCAAAAGTTATATTTATATCACATTTCTACGTGTGTTTATAAATATAACATATGACCAGGGCATTAACAAAACTAATAGTTCACAGTAAAACTTATACTGTTTATACATAGTCAGAAATTCTTTAGGTGAGTGACGTACAACTGAAAAACGGGAAACGATAACAAATCGATTAAGTACAGAATTTTAATTATAAGTAACTGTTTTTAAAATAAAAACTGGCAATCTCCCTGCATTTCTATTTTCATTTATAGTCTTCAATTAGTTAGATTTCACAAAGCATTTTACTTCAAAATTCAAAATAGTCTTATTAAAAATAAGTCCTTATTGTTTCGTAAAAACAAAAGTATTTCGAAACACTTTTAAATTGTGAAATAACGAACATTTTTAATGTAGCGAGGAAATTATATGTATGGAATTTCAGCAAGGTAAAATAGAAAATACTTCGGGGATTGGTACTGTACAGAATGCAACCAACTGCACTATGTTACCTAGTTTTTTGTGAATGACAAACGTGTTTTATTTTGTTACTACTATACAAATAGCACATTGGGTTCCGACTGAAGGGTGGCGTCCATTTCGTACGTAAATTCAAGAAAGTACAGACAAAATTATTTCCTGGCACGTATGCACGCAAATTGTGTTCGAATTTATAACGGCAATTTGTTTACGCTCTTAGAAATACGACTGTTTTTTTTTATATTATTTTAATACTATACGCAAACAGGACAGCCGGGAAAAATGCCGTTTATTTTTCCACGCAGCGTAGTTACCTCACACAAGCCTCAAGGCGAGTCACCAAGCAGCAGATTGGTTGAACGTATTGCGCTTAGAGGCGACAATGCGAGTGTTTAACGTGTAAGAGTCGTCTTTATTGCAACTGCGTTCCCAAGCCACGGCCACACTTTGTGTTACGACTACACAGAATGCATAGCAGATACACAAATACAGAACAGTTAATGACAAAATCTTTTGTTTAAATTTAACAGTGTTAAGAACAAAGTAACTATGTGCAAATTTTTATATATCAGTAAAACGTGCTAGACTTTCTTCATTTTAATTTGGAACAGTCGTACAAAAAGTAATTTAGTTCAATAAAGTGAATATTTATAATAACAGGATATGGTATAAAAACATTATTTTTGTTTCAAAGCTGAAAGATATTTTAAACATTGGTGCATAGTCTGTATATGCATAACATCTTCCCATTCACAAGAATCCCACCCGCAGGAGTTCGAAAGTCTATATAAACCCCCAAAAGCACTATCCTAGAAAGACGTACTTGTCAACTTTCTGAGCAAATACTTTTCCATAGTGACGCATTCCCTAGCGTAATCTCTCACGCCGGAAATACCACGATGTAAGGTTTTTTTTTTTTTTTTTTTTTTTTTTTGTGTTTTCTTCACTGACTTTTAAATGACGTAAATTTTAATAAATGTGTACAGGGTTATGGGACGCCTTATAAATGCCTCCAAGAATATACGCGTACTCTAGTAGACAAGAGCCGTTCATTAGTAGAGCCACGATTTTATGGCGAAAAGATTTTTGCAACATTTGGTTTCGATGCGTCATTTGCACACCTGCAGCTCTGCTACATCGTCTGTGGTTGGATGATTTTACTCTCACTGGCCTTGGCAAATTATAGACGTACAGACTTACAATAATCTATTCTGATTGGCGCGGTCAAATGAGAAATGTATCTGAACATAGACACGCTGCCAATAACCTTGAAACAGAACTGCCGATGTGCACTAGAGACACTGAAACAAAGTGGGGCAAAAATCTTTTCGCGACAAAATCATGGCCCTATTCATTAGCTACTCGCCGACACAGTGAAATGGGCCCGCATTAGTTACATTCTTATTATAGGCTCGCCGACTTCAAGGTCGTGACAAATAAGCCAGCGGCCAGTTGTGAAAGTAATACGAACCTACAGTTAATGGAATTCCAGCTTGTGCCTCAAAGAAAACGCGAATTTTTTCAGGTCTCTACTCATGGCCTATATAGAGACAGGAAATTACGCGAAAAAAAATTTTGCAGCACTTTGTTTCAGTGTCTTACGTGCGCACCTGCATCTCGGCTTCATGGTCAGTGATTGGATGTCGTAACACCCAGCGTCCTGAGGTTAAACCCTCAAATAACAGACGTGATGTGTCGCAGCTATCCGTATACTGATTGGCACAGTCAAATGAATAACAACTGCACAAAAACACTCTTGTCAATAACAATGAAGTTGAGCTGCAGGTGTGCACGTAAGACAATGAAACAAAGTGGGGCAAAAATCTTTTCAACGAAAATTCCTGTCCCTCTACATATATAACTAAGACTCAACAAGTATGCTTTTCCAGTTCCCTCACAGAAAATGCACACTACCTGATACATATTTGTCGGTTATCGCTGTATTCGATTATTTATTTTTATTCATTTACCTGTAACCAAAACGTCTAAACCGATCGACGTTTGGTTAATCCCTTCTAAAAATTATACTCAAGTGCATCAGTGACTAGTTGTCGGGAACATAAAAACCGACGAGAAAGCTTGTACGAGGAATTCCCGTCAGCTGAATGACTTTTCATAATCCGCGATGGAGCGCCCGTACCTGAGCCGACATTACGACTCGCGAAGTGGCGTAACGGCTGACGTATTCCACGGGGACGGTTCATAAGAGCAGCTGGAATGCGAAGACTTTAGGGAGGAGCGAAGTTGGTAGATAGCTCCTCTTGGCCAGACTAAATGTCAGACCTCCGGAGGGAATATTGGCGGAGAGGGACGGAGAATGTAACTGTGAGTTAGTGGGCCTGTGGGATGAAGGGTGGAAGGGGAAAATGCGGGGTGTTCGGGAGAAGAAGGCGAAAGTAAATTAAGAATTTTTTATTGTTCTGGCGCGGATGTTGGCGGAGGAGGAAAGGGTGTGAGGGAGGGACGAACAAACCGAGGCGTCTCTTCCATGGCCTCGACTCTCATCAACGTCGCCAGAGAGAAAGAGAGAGGATGGCAAGAAGCCGAGAAGGGGTGGTGCTGAAATCGTGAAGTGTCGTATTGATTGTGGCGGCAGAGGGTTACTTTGAAGCTTAGCAGCTTCCCCCCTCCCCCTCAGCCAAGACCTATCCACCGCCCACCCCTCCGGCCAGGGATTACAGGGGGTTTGGCTTGGCTGGGCCGGGCCCGCCAACTGCAACCCCATAACTGCAAGGGTTGCTTCGCCCGAGTTAGGGAGCTTCGCCCGGCCGACTGCCAGGTTTACTTTCCGCCCTGCTTCATTCGACCTGCTTGTGGCGTCGGTCCTGTGCCGGTCTGTGCGAGTGTTCTTGTGCAGGTATTTGTATCCTAAGCAGCAACAAGTTCATTAGATTATATTTGTGCGGCAGACTGTTCTGCTTGTTTACATCACTAAGGTTAATTCTACTACAGGGTAGAGTGAGTAAGAGATTTTTGGTCAGCGTTTAACATTGAGGTCTTAGCGTAGGTGAGGAATGACAGGTGGGTATGGAGCAGCGCCGGAACGAAAGGGCGGGGGAAACGGGAGATATCCGAGAAAACCCGCAATCGTCCGGCACGATTCCCACGTGCGGAAATCCGGGGACCGACCCCGCTGGGAATTGAACCATGATCGCCTTAGTGGGAGGTGAATGGTCTGACCATTCGGCAACCGTGACCCCTACTACAGGTTAGAAAGAAAATACGTTTTCTTATGGGAGAGCTTGGAATAGTGAACATTTCTGCCACTAGTTTCGCTTCAATCGCTAACGTACGTACCAAATAAATACGAAACCGTAGTAAAACGAAATTCAAATATACTTGGAAATGATATGTCATTTAATTTACTTTTTAAGTGAAAAGCAACCGATTTCACGTTTTAAATTATTAACTTAATGTAACTTAAAATTCAGGAAAGCTCTGTGATTGGTCAGTTAGTTTGGTGCACTACCGATACCAGCGCTCAACCGGCAGAAATTTTCCCTGTGACAAACTTTTAAAATTGATCTTTCTAACCTGTAGTAGAATTAATTTTTAAAATACCTTCGAATACTGTAGACTATTGAAAAATAATACACAGGAGGTTGTCAAATTGCGTGTAGATATTTTGGGAAAATAACACTCACACATAATACGAAAAAAATTGTTATTTGGACATAAGTCCGGAAATGCACCGTTTCTGCACTGCAGTTCGAACTACATGATGTGCGGTTCATAACGCGAGTTGGGTTGTGGAACGTCATTACAGCAGTACTGTACATTGTGCACTACTCCATTATGTCACTAACCCATAAACAGTATGAATAACTGTGAAAAATAGATACAAACGTGTGAAAAGATATCGTCGACTCTCCAGACCTTAAAAAAATGTTCAAAATGGCCCCCCATCAGCACGAACAAATGAATCGACTGCTGGATACATTGATGAATCCCTGCGGAATTCCTGATTTGTTCCCGCCCCAGTACGATAACGAAGGGTTTCCTCATCGTCCAAATGCTCAAGTGCCTTTAAATGCTCCCAGAAATAAATGTATTGTGTCCAATTCTATGGTTTGTACGACTCACCTGGCATAGATCTGCCTACAGTTGCGAGGACATTCCACAGCAACATCAGGCCGCGCGCTATGAACCCTACGCCATGTATTGGGAACTGTAGTACGCAAACGGTGCGTTTTCGTACCTATGTCCACAAAATATTTTATATTTGTCTAGATGTAAGGATTGTTTCTCCAAAATATTGACATGTTGAAATGTGTTTAAAAAAACTGGTGAAAATACGCAATTTTTGTAGGAAAATCCTGTTTGCTGCTAAACGGAACCTTCACAAGTGCTTGTTGCGTGAAAGGTTGATTAATTTATAGTAAGATACATATATTTAAATTTTTTCTTAATTCGCTAAATACATTGTTCAAAAATAATGTCCAGTTATTCCTCGCACATCTACTGTGCAACGTAAAAAATTACGAAGCATTAATACACTATTTTGTTAGTCACTTGAACTATGACTATAGCTTCCAACGGAATTTGTCCTAACTTCAATGTGTCGGACTAAGAACTACATATCGATTTATAATCAGGTTTTACACTAACTGAAAAATGGCGAAGTACTTAAAACTGTTTATTTGACGGCAAATATCAAGATGATTTATTACTTACTATTTTTAACAACGAAAAAAAAAAATATTTCAACAATCTTCCCAGTTTGCGTGGCAATAACCAGACATAATTTTGTTGGGTTTTTTTCTTGACACACTGCGATTTATGTTCGATAAAAGTAACCTAAGAAATCGTTACAAATATTTTGAAATTTTTTACCCCTCAAATTAACAAGAATCAATGTTATTTAAGTACACGTGAGTTAGTTTAACTCATACTATTAGCTACCAGCAAGATTTAATGCAAGTATGAAAGAGTATTTCTCTATTCTGTTTAGCTGTTGATCCAATCATATAAATTACTTTAAAACTATTTTTAAATAATAAATTACTTAAGGACAAATATGAAACATAATGACATGCAGCCATTAATTTTTAAGCAAAATGGTTGGTATACAGCCGAAACATTATAACGCTGCGAAGGAAATTTTAAGAGCCGTACTGTTTGCGCATGCTAAGAGTGTATGAAATAAAGTACACGAACAATTTAGAGTGTAATATTTTGTCGGTTTGACCTCTTTAGCTAGATATGCAGTAACGTGCAGAAAAACAAGCAAACTTGAAATACAAGCTGAACGATGCAGGAATATGGCGGCAACTAAGCTACGTGTTCTGTCGCAGCCAAGATCAGCGGCTCGTCACTAAGGCACGGCACGTCCTATCTCGGTTTCTTCTCGCCTCGCTCACAACACGCTCCTAAAATCCAGGGAATTTCCTCTACAGCGCCGTTAAGTGTAGCATCAACAACTGCTAGGTTATGGCTCGAACACTGCCTCGCAGCAGCACGGCTTCGACGTAATGCTCGAGTCTATCGCCGGAAGAGGAATACTGTAGTAGCCTTGTTATTTCGCCAAGTCGTTGAGAACTCGCGTACTGCAAGCATTTACGACAGTCGAGAAAGATACTTCCGTGAAGAATGGAATGTAGTATACTCATGGTGATTTCCTTGGAGTTGGTAACATGCAGGAGTAGCTTGCTTTGACAACATTATATGTAGTTCTATCAGCCACCTCTTTGTTAAAATGAGCAAAACGTGGAAAACGGTTTAAGAGTGCGAGGTAGATAAATATACGCTGAAAACACCAATTGATTTCTACACTTTTTTCGAAGCCAATATGGATAAAATACTCAATGACAATCCCATATAATGGTATTTGCCAACTTTATGAGTAAATATTTATCCAGAATTACTAATTCGTTACGCGTGGTCTCTTCCGCCGCATTTAAACACACGAGGTTCCGGCGTCAGAGATTGTGCCTCAGAATTTCGTAACACTGGAGACAATTTTGTTTAAAACGTTGGTTAAGACTATTGTCTAGGATTGCTATTGTTTAACTTTCGCAAATTGGCTTTAAGAAACCTACAGTTATAGATTAACGTCTTTAGCGTTGAATTATGTACCACGCCCTCTTAAACATACTCAATATAAATTAAAATTAGGAAATATTCACTAATATTCCAGTGGTTTTCACAGATTCCGTATGTAGTAGTTTCAACGAATTGGGTCACTGGAAAGCCAATGGAATTTCAGTAAATATTCACTAATTACGATTCCAAAAGTTAATCAGTAGACATTCACTGATTTTCCAGATGTTTTACACTACTTTGGTTAGTTTAAGCTGCTCCGTCCAGAATCCACGAAAACCACTGGACTATCAGTGAATATTCACGAATTCCTCTTTAGAGAGTAACTGCGCAGTTTTCAAATGATCTACTTTTACAGTCTTGGAGAGAGGGTTCCTTACGTCAAAACAAGGGAAAAATGGTATTAATATAAGTCCAAAAATCCTTAGTTTTTTATTATTAACTGAAGGTTTTTTTTAATGCGTTGCAAGGTACTATACCAAAAACCTAGTTTTTGTAACGGTTAGTAAATTTATAGTGTTGTTAGATAATTGACAGATGTTATCAATACAAGTATTCCGATGCCCTCATTTGTATCCTCTATGGCTCCCTATACGTTGCTTAGGAAACTTGTTTACATTTGTCAATTGTGATTTGTAGTTAATCTTTACCTCACATTTTACATGTGTCGCGTTGCATTTTAAACTATGATATGATATCCATTCAGTGAGCAGGCTGATACGATTTTTATGTAAACAAATGTAAACAAGTTTCCATGGTAACATATCGCTGTAGGGGATACTAATGAGGGCATCAGCACACTTGTATCGATAACATCATTCACTTATCTAACAACATTAACGGTTACAGGACTAGATTGTTGGATATTACCTTAGAACACAATGATCAGTGCCTCGGGTTACAATATATGTCATGTTTCTGCGAGTATTATTAGGGTGTCGAGAATGATAGTGGCATAAGTCAGGTAAATTGTCAAACAAAATACTTCAGTCACAAATAAAATGCAGTACACTTTTGCAGTACTCGGATTTGTTAAAACGATATCTAGTTAATAGTTAAAAAGTTTTTCTATGAATCTCTTTTGTGAAAATGCGCAGCAAAGCTTTGAAATATTCGCGATTTCACACTACTATGAATAGAACCAGTGATTTTTGGCGAAAAGAAGTTGGCAGTAATTTGTTTCAATGCCTTACGTGCTCATCTGCAGCTCTGCTTTATGATCAGTGATTGGCTGATTGGCGCAGTAAAATGAGCGATGCTTCTACACAAATACATTCTACCAAGCACTGAAACAAATTATTGAAAATATCAGCGCCTCATTTTAAATCCTAAGAGGGGGGAAGCAGACATCGATAACCTGCTGTCTAGTTGTGTTTATTTATTTCTTAAGACGTAGCCTATTTTTGTTATATTGAAAGGTTACATAATTTCGACTATTTACTAGAGACCGTAAAAATTCGCTGAGAAATGAGTAATGTTGAAGTTACCATACTTCTGTTAAGATAGGGACAACAAAACAGTTTTGTTGTCGGTACTGTGTGAACTGTTCCATCAACAATGTGTTTTGTAGAAGAAACAAATAGCCTTGTTGCTTTTACACACAATATGGTAACTTCTACAGAACAGATTGTTGAAGGAACTGTCCAGATGGTACCGACAAACAACTGGTTTCTTGTCCCTATTTTAACAGAAGTATAGTATCTTCAACATTACTTATTTCTCAGTGAGACATGAGCTGATAATTGGTTGCTCGCCGACACAATGATATCACATGACTGGGCCTGCATTATTCTGCTAATTTATTATTGGCTCAGTGCCTATTAGGAGGTGTCAAAAAATACAAGAGCCAATTTATAAAGTTTCTCAATTCTACAGTTCTTTAAGTTCTAGCTAGTGACAAAAAAACTTTTTTCCCCCTATTGATTGCCGACTTGAAAGAAATTTCAGCTCGAGAGCTAACTCCGCTGTTGTGACTCTAGCATGGTGCGAAGGCACGTGAAAAAATGCAGCCGGGCGGCGGGCGGGACCACAGGTGTCGGCGGCAGTGAAACACACGCGGCGACAGCTAATTACGGAACGCTGACGGCGCGCGACGTTGCCGGACCTGCACCCCCTCGCAGCACTGCTACCCCCTGTAGCTTCCGGCGCCTACATGCACACCCCCGCGGGCGGCGGGGAAAACGCCTACCCTAGCAACGGCCCTCCATCACTCTGGGCCGCTACAGGACGGTCAGCGCTTTTGTCGTCGCCTCTCACTGCGTCAGCGACGTCCCGTAGCGATCCACAACCTTCCATCCTTCCCCCGTCACCCCAACAAACCTCCCACATCATCTACTACACGTGACGGCCCTGTTTGTTATGTCTAGAGCACGTCTTCTCAATTAAGATCCCACTATACACCTAGTGTACAAATTATTTGTTTTAAAGCCATAATATTTGTTTTAGAGTATAAATCAAACACATCTGTTTGAAGAACCAATTTAATGTATGTGTTATTTAACATGTTTGCACTCAATTTATTTTATGCATTAAATGCAGTTTGTAAACCATGATAGAAAAAAATGGATACTTCATTTTTCTACCACTGTTTACAAATTGCATTTTTCAAGTAATGCAAATTTAGGGCAGAAATGTTAAAGCAACACATACATTAAATTGGTTCTTCAAACCAACATTTTTAAATTATACTCTATAGCAAATATTACGGCTTTAAAACAAATAATTTGTACATCAGGAGTAATAGTGGAATATTAAAGTTACTGTCGGGACACTTGCGTTTATTTTACAATTATCTGAGGTACTCGGAGCTCCAAAACTGCGAAATAAACAAATAAAAATTCAGTAAATTGTAGACCTAATGTTAAGGAGTATGGAAATGTGAGATGCCAAGCGAGTGATTGGAATATCTAATCGTCGATAAAATCTGAGCTACAGGCGGTTCTGGATAAAGTGAGCACTCAAAAAACCCTGCCAAATTTTTATTTTCAGATAATTCGTATCTTTCCGCGCGTAACGGCAAACGCCGGCAAATGTCTAACTTCTCTGAAGATGTCACTTAATTTTTGCGCGTTTAAGATAAATTGTGCAGTCAGTCGGAATCTATACAATTTGATAAAAAAAAGTTTATTACTTATATAAAATACACGTATGTCGATTTTGGTTGTTTTTTTTTTTTTCAGCATGGCTGTACTTAAATAGGAAAATACACGGAACTAGATTACGTAATTTCGCTGCCAACCATACAAACAGTAAGGCAGTTATAGTTAATGTACAATTATATGCAGTAACGACTAGTAATATTTTTCAAAGGTTAAATTTTTAGTGATCCCTTTACTCCGAACGACCTATACTCACCATAATTAGATGATAATTTTTTGTCAAATATATATTCTATTAGTGGACGTTTATTTATATATCAATGGGCGGTAGTATGCTTTGCTTTCGAGTGTAAAATTAAAAATAGGATTTGGAAAAGTAAGGGATTTAAACCACAAACCCCATTTAAAAAAAACAGAAAACTGTAATTTTTGTAATTTTTAGTACGATGATGTCCAGGATTCTATAAAAACCGAAATTCAAAAGTTCTTAAGTTTTTATTTTATAATAATTTTAACAGCCTTAAACCTCTCGCGCAGAGGTCTTGTCCTTATAGCTTCCGCAATTCTAGGCCTTGAACGCGCAAAAACCGTTCCACCATACGACCGCAATTTTGCTTGGTAATATCACTGCCTCTTTATTTTTCAAGCAGGGATAGCGTTAACTCCTACTATATTCACGATAAATATTATCAGAAAATACATGTGTGCCATACCTTCCTTTATAGCCTTTCACTACACCTAATCAACAGGGGCGTCATTTGGGGCTACAGGGGGGGGGGGGCAAATGCCACCCCCCCCCCCCCGCAATTTGGAATTTTCGTGTATAAATATATTTTTTGTATTTTTTAATGTAAATAATGCTAACTTAAGGACATAAAACTGAAGTTTTATTATTAAAGTATCTAATTTATACATGCTTAATTAATAAAAAAGATGCAACAAGGTCACTGTCGTCAGAAAACAAAATACTGCCCCCCCCCCCTGGAATAACCTGAAATGACGCCCCTGCTAATCAACACTCCTTCCTGACACGCAGTGATGTTTCCAATACAATTTCCTACCAGGACAATCCGGGTTCCGACGGGGTCGGTTGCGATAACAGCACGTGGGAAAAGTGGCATGTTTTCCCCGAGTACTTCCTTTTTCCCACACCCTTGTATTCCGTTGCCTCATTATCACCTATTTGTTAATTAATCTACTTTATGTAAAATTTCGCGGTAGTCACACATTATTCAAGTTGTAGATTTGCAATAATACAATAACTTCCCCTACTAGTTTAAAAAAAATGGTTTGAACAGCGTAGACCCTACATAGTTTTTTACGGTGTAAAGTGGGACTGGCCGCCTGCCACGGGAGAGGGAGGAAAGAAGTCCTATTTCTTTGCAATAGAGTGTAGAATGTTTGCGGAAGACATGTCTCTCAACCCCCTGCTGCGGCGGGAAGGAATGCGTGTGTGTTGTTCCCGAGGGACTGTTGACGTCACAGTAGATGTGAAGATATCGACTACCTGCCAAGTTGAACTGTGTACACGTCTAGCTGTTCTGAGAGCACAGAAGATACATCGTGTAAAGAAGAGGTGGGCGAGTGATGAAAGGACCAAGGAATGCGCCCATTCGTGACATCCTCGCATTCAAGTGCCTAGACTCGTGGTCACCCAAATCCCAAAAATATTAATAATCCGTAATAGAGAGAAGATCAGCAACAGATACGGCAAATAAAGTAAGTTCTGATACTAATATAAAAAATTAAAACCCAAATTAAGAAATTCAAACAATTGAAAAAATTTATATACAAATACATACTAGCTGCCACGACAAACATTGTTTTGTCACATAAATAAATTAAAAATATTTACTAAACAATAGCACAGGAGTATAAAAAAATATATGAAAACCTATTCGCAGACCTACCGAATGTATATACAAAATTTCATAGAATTAGGTTAAGCCGTTTCGGAGGAGTATGGAAACAAACACTGTGACACGAGAATTTTATATATTAGATACACACACGCCAATGATGAATTTTATGTTCGTCATTAAGTGTTCCTAATCAGAATGATACATGTTACTAGGCCTATATTTCAGTATGTTACTAGTTATTTAATTTAATAGGCTCCATCTTGGTATTAGTTATTTTTTATTGGTAAAAATTGTAACAAAATAGAATAGCAAACTATTACAATGTTAAGCACACTATAAAGCCGAGACACTAAACCCTTTAAGACTTAATGTATCATTCCGGACTTTTGTAAATACTCTATAGTGATAACTGAAATTATAATTTATGAACTTTTACAGGACTTTAGTCATTCACGTGTGATTTTCTTCGGTTTATAATTAATTACAATTATTTCAGGCTCTGGATCACACCGTCTCTAATGACCTCGCTGTCGACGAGACTTTAGTTGGTCCAATTACCTTACTAGTTCTTCCATCAACACGTAAGCAGCATATTTGCCGATTTGTTTTAGTAGAAAAGTTTCACTTAACAGTAATTTTAAACTTAACTTTAATGTTGCATGTCTAGTTACCAAAAACAAAATGAATGGTGTAAATTGAAAATTACTAAAGTATTTTCCAGCTTTCTTAACTGCTCGTTGTAGGCAGGGAAACTGGTGTGTCCGAAAAAAAAAAGTTCATAATCTATGCCAACAACGTACCTGATTTATGTGATTCTGAAGAGAAAAAAAATTCAACGATAACGGATAAGTATTTGTTCTGATAAATGTTGACTTACATTTAGAAATGTTAAGGTCTTTCAAATGTAGCAACTTAATTGATATTTAGTCTTAGTGAATTTTTAATTTTAAATAATGGAGGGAAAATAATTTATGGTTTAACTGGTAGAGATCAAAGAAGATGTTTAACTGAATGTTAACTTACTGCGATAGAAGGCACGGACTAAATAAATTATTTTGCAACGACGCACGCTTGGTTTTATATTAACGTTTATTTTATACCAACAAGTTCTAAAATACTTAACACTGATAATTCGCAACAATGTGTCAATTATCTACCAACCTGCGTAGCGTACATAGAGATAATATAAACGATCTGCCCTCTCTTCTCCTCCGGCAACATGACTACAACTCCAACAAAAAGTAAATATGTGAACAATTATTAACGACAGCAGAACGGGCAAATACTTTCCTCAAAGTGAAATTGCTTTTTTTTTGTACAAAAGTATTAATTACCCTGACAAAACATCAGCCGTTTAACACAGAATCGAAATAGGAAAACCCTTGCTTCCTTTTATGGATGAGCGTACTTTGTTACAATAATTAACCCGCTCCCAATCTCTCTTTCTTTCTTTCTCTCTCTGTCCCTCTCTCTGTCTCTCTCGTGAGGCATGCGTGGACAAAATGAGCAATGATGAAAAACATATTGGCAAAATTCTTTCCCGTTACAGAAATGTCGCCGTTTGTTCATTTCAAAAAACTGCCATGCATGCCTTTTCCTCTGAATTATCGTACGCAAATTACAAATAAGCGTGTGAGAAACAATTACGAAACTCTTGTCTAAGAGATGGAAATAATTGCACAACAGATATATACAGTAGTATACCCGAAAACATCACGTGGACGACTCTATTGTCGGCGTAGCCAGATGTAGAAACATAAATTCCGGTACATGGTGCGTAACTATATGCTATTATATTGTCTTGCATTAACGAAGTCAATTTTTATACGTTTGATGTTGCAACCCTCACTTTTATCTGCTTACAAAAAAGAAAATAAGTCAAAATATGGTGGACGAAGCTGTGCAATAAGGATCCAGTTACCATTAAGGATGGTGTTCGGACTAATATTACCTATATATCGTGGTATACATTTGGCACGTTAGGGTACGAGCAGGAAATTACTCTTCAACACTTGTAAAGGTCTTTAGAGAATTTTCTTCAATGATTTTCTTCGACAAGAATTATTATTGTTATTATTTCCCCTCATTGTGCATTGCATTATGGACATACGGTGTAGTAATTTGTGTGACGAAAACAACCATATGATGTAGTTAAATGTTAACAAAATGTACGAATGGTTAATATGTGTAACTAAATAAACAAATAATTTCGAGACGTTAAATCATATTAATGTTTCTGAAATTCGAAGCCTTGGTATCACGAACTAGGGTAAGTTTACCTAAAATGTTCTGTGCTAACGAGGTGGGCTAAGAAGCAAAAGCTTCTCTCAATTAACACCTTTCAAAGTGTACATGATCTACTGTCGGTTTAAACCATAGGTGGTAAAGAATCAGTTGTTGCTTTAAGGGCTTGTTCCCGAGTTTTTTCAGACTGGTGCCAATAACTCAAATATTTTTTAACCAAAAGTTTTGAAAAAAATTTGAGTCAATGTGCAGTCACACGATGCGCAATACTGTGGACGCGTTTTTTTTTAATAATGTACCATTCGCCAGCAAAAAAAAAAAAATAATTTCCTTCGTTTTTGCTTATTTTCACGACGAAAAACGTGGTACTTTGGGCAGTGAAATCTAAAAAACCGTTCAGTATAATTCTACAAAAAAATTCAACTACAAATTATAACATATAAGTGTCAAAACTGTGCAGCAAAATTTTGATATGAGTATTAGGTAGCAATAAAAAAAATATTTTCGAAATCACTGCAAAACTCCCTAACAAGGCCTTAAAGAAAGCGGTTATTTGATCAGCGCATAATAAAACGTGACGCAGCGTCGGACTCGGGTTTTTATCTCAACGGTGATCTAGAAAAACTGAAAGTAATAGTAAATGTACGATACAGACCTAACACCACCAGAATATTTGTTTGAAACACCCGATGTTTAACCACCTCTGCGATCATTCGTGACTTGTAACAACCCGCAATGAATATACGTGCACAAACCAAATAGCCGTCCAAGGGCATCTCTCTTCCAGAGAGATTGTCCATCTCCGTTTTCTTCTCCCTACGGCTCTGCTTCGTTCAACCATCCGTCTCTCGCTTTTCCCCGAGGGCGTTTCTCTCGCATTTCCAGCTCCTACCCCCTTCCCCTTACCAAACAGTCTATTCTCCTCCGTACTCTTGTGTGTGTGGCAATGCCTCTCCATCCAAGACTTCCAAACGCATTCCCGCAGCTATGCCTCACCCATTCTTCCAGTATTTGCAGCCAACCCCCATCCAGCAAACTCTCCCACCTCCAACACTGAGCCGGTTTCTAAATCTGCGTCTACACTTCGTCTACAGTGCAGCCTCGTAAAGTCGGAAGTCTCGTCTTGTCAATCCCTCATTCTCTTTCATCCAGTTTTCCAAGATCCATCGTCGTGTTGCAAGTGAAAATGACTTTTTGGACCCATGTGTCGCAACCTCTGTGTTCAGAACATCCTACAAGCACATCACTAATAGTGTTAGTGCTGTGCGATTTGTTTCGTTATGTCACACTTCACTGTTGATAATTTTATTTAATTCACTAAATAAATATAAAATTTTACTATTATGGTTTAAAAAATTAATTAGCCTGAATTTCTAGCCAATGTATTACCAGATATTTGTCAATTGTTTAACCTATATTTCACATCTGTGTTGTGCAAGAGAACAAGTTATTATTCATCAGGAAGCAAAACTATATTTTTTTAATTTAACTGGTATAATAACATTTCGTGAAACCGGTTTTTTTTGTAACTCTTTAGTTTAATATCTTTGATTTTATAAAATATTTTTTGTCAAATCTGCTGGCATGCATCGTCTGTAGTTCAGTAAATTAATTACTTCTGAATTTTGCTGCAACTAGGTTAGAAAAAAATACAAATACAGCTTGGAATTGTGCCGAGTTATTTGTTACTGTTAGCGTAACTTTAACATTTTAACTGCTATATTTCAAAATACTACTGTTACGAAACAATTTAAAATTTGAAAGTACAGACACGTACTACGCCCACGTCAGCCATCATATTATCGGAAGATTGAAGTTGAACGTTAATAAATATGTGAACCCGTGATCTTTGTTTCGCTACAAAATTCAGCAACTGAAACTCGCTAAGGATAATTATCACCCACCAACACTGAACATATCAATATCTGAACACTTCTCGTGATAAATAAGTCGTCGGTCGTTTTACGCAGCAAAGTTTCCTACATTAGCACATGCGAAATATTTGCTATCAAGTAACACTTGCTAGCCTATATTGTGATATTCATTCTGCGTTAGTTGCCTAAATGATTACTAGAAGGCAAGGAAGCAGATAAATACGAAATCCTTTAATTATTCTAAACAAATCAAGTGGTTACGTGCCTGTCTCGCAATCGTTAAATGTTATGTTTGCTTTCGGTAGTATAATTTTGAGTACCGCATCCCCAAAATCCTTTTCATACAAGTTCCGGACAAACGGTGGATCATTTTGTTAATCCGAATGTTTTTCAGTAGTCGCTAGAAAAAAAAATCTTGAAAAAATTTTAATAGTAATCATTATCATACGTGAAATTACACTTCTACCGTTAATTCTATACCGTAAAACCCAAGATGTTTTACGAAAGAACTTACTTTTTTTTTATTTGTAAGGGGGCCGCGGTGGCCGAATGGTCAGACCGTTCGCCTCCCGCCAAGGCGATCTGCGCTCGATTCCCGGAGGGGATTTTCGCATGTGGGAATCGTGAAGGAAGATGCCATTGGTCGGCGGGTCTTCTCGGGGCCTCATGTCACCCCTCACCAGCGCTAATAACTTCGATGTTGAGCGCTGACCAAAATCTCTCACACTCTTAATTTGTAATCAAAGTTCCATATCAAGAAAGCGAGTGTGTTCTCTGCTAGTTACTCCTAATGTTAGGAGTGCGTTTATGAACAGAATTTCTTTGTCGGTGCAAAATGGACGGTGCTACTTTTCAAATAAAATAATTTTCTTGAGTGTTTGATAAATTGAATGTTTTTTTTTCTTTATTGAACACATGAGCTTCACACACAATCCGTTTAGTAAAAACATTAATTTACTACTGTAGCAGTTGGAAGAAACTGATTTTATGACTTAACAATGTACATATATAACTGTGATGCTTACGTGAACCTTGAAAACACTGAATAATGTGTGTATTTCTCGATGTTACAGACTGCAGATTATGATTTTTATAAGAAATTACCATACTATTTGGGGAGAAATATGATTACGTATTATCTTATAATCTTATTAAAGGGGTTGCTCAATTAAATTCTTGTTTGGAGTTGACGTCGTATAAATAACCAGTTAAATTAGTTAGGAACTTTATCCACGGTTTATATTACAAGATACAATACAATAACTATTACGGCAGACGCGGAGAGAAGCAAATCGTTAACGATTATAATTATAATAATTTAAGTTATTTAGCCACTTAATTTAGCTACGGCTGCAGTCCCACCTTAATAGTTGTTGGATGTCGAGGCTGATATTACGTAGTGATTACGGCGAACACAGCTGGACGTCCTTGTGACAATATCGAGCAGACAGACAGAGCTCGCGGGCAGCGTGTCCGCCCCTTCATTGTGTCGTGTATGTCAACTTGTTACCTTCCCGGAGAGGGCGACTTCGCTGCCGCATTAAGGGCGCCGCCTACCTGCGCGTTAGAGGCTCTGACATGACAAAGACATGAGGGCGACCTTGAAACGCGCATAAAATGCCGCATCGCCTCAACAACGAGACAAGCTCTGAAATAGCGTACAAGGCTCCCGCCGAACAGTTTTTACTACGGGACACTAAGCGGTGCCTTTTTAATTTAATTGGTGGAAAGTCTGTAGCAAAGTTCAGAGCACATCGCAATCTGAGTTTCACACACATCCGGTTAGTACATTTTGAAGTACGGAAGACTGAAAAAGCCGGTTTTAGCCATGTTGTAGGGCGCAAAAACAGTGTTAAGACACTACGCGCATTAAAAACAACGAGGTTCGGACCTTGTCTGAAGAGTGTTTTCTTTCCGTACGTTGGCACAATGGGCACACGTGGAATTGTTTCGTACAAAAAAACGTGTTTACGAACACACTGCAACGCATTTGAAGCGTGAAGTAGGTGGCCGCCTTAAGGCGTGTTTAATGTTATCATTCCTTGGCCGAGTTTGCCTATTGGTAAGCTATCCCAGACGGTCTACTTACCAAAGCCTAGGAATCTTATGTTTGAACCAGGGGGTACATCATGATTCGTAACAAGGTGTTCGCCAACCTAAGTAACGGTTTCTGAGACAAGTGGCGTCTTTAATGTGTGTAGCACATTCACTAGTGGAAGGTGGTTACCTAGCGAGTGCATTTAGAACAATATATCCTCTTTCTGTGCAATGTCCATTTTGCTGGTACATGTGCCATACTGGAGTACTTTATTTTTTCCCTTTAATAACATTCTGAGCAGAGAAATATAAAAAGGAAGATTATAACGTGTATTCTATTAACCTTTCGCTACAGTACAGTTGAACTTTACCTATATTTAGGCTGCAGTCAGTCAGACAAATTAAGAATATAAAATAATCTTGGGCTGATAGTGGTCTAACTACATGTTAAAAGTTCAACTGCCTTGTTTGTACTGCAGAACAAGGTAAAAATATCATTTACGAAATAATCGAAAATTACACACTTTCATTTTCAGAAGACATAAAATAGTGTGGCAACTGAAACCGAGCACAGACAACGCACTGCTGCCAACATCAGCAAAGTGGGGTGCCCCACTGTCGTGAGTGAGGGCACCGCGGGAAATCAAGAGTCATTGTGAGATATTTCATCTCGGCAGCTAGGTCACGTGACAAGGGTCCATGGAGGGTCGCTCGTCCTCAGGGAAACTTTGCCACACTTCCTGCGCCCGGAGACAGCTTCCCCGCCATCGTTCCCTCTTGCAAATTAAATGCTAAATAAAGCACTTTCGCCCGCCGGTAACAAATTAATTCCCCTTCCGCCTGCAGGCTTGGAATTAATTTCTCATTCTTATCGGCCTTTAAAAATGTTCATTTAAATATTTCCCGAAACAAGTGAGGGGTAGACCTGAACGTCATTATCGAACACTTGTGATGCTCTGCCTCGTTAGATTCACTAATTTATTCTCACTAGTTCGGTTTAGCGATGAAAAACTTCTCCTCTGAAGTGACATTTCCATCTGTATTCACTGTCGACTTCTCAAGCGATTTATTAATTTAAAATATTGTTTTGACTGTGAAAAAATTTTCTGGTTTGTCTCACATAGAAGTCTTTATCGAAAGCATTATCTCTGGCATAAATTTAGTCTCTTAAAAATCTATCAAAATAACTATTTATTTTCTGGCAGAAGAATGCTTAACTATTAAAATGGTTTCCACAATATACAAAAAAAAGTTTGTTTTAAGATGAACGCAAGTGAAAGTGTTTATTTTCGCTGTAGGAGGATAACGTTTTGATATACTTCAATGTAATAATAATAAAATACGTAATAATGCTAACAGAATGCTCATGAATATATCGTGGGTTTAATGCTACAACTAAATAACTAGGTAGCTGGTGACATCTATCTACTTGTAACATTGAAAATTGTTTTTGCCATACACATAGTTAGTTTGTCTTGCAACATTACTCCTTATCAACACACATATGAACATATACAAATCGACAGCAACAATCATCTGCGGATAACTTAAAGTTGGAAAAATTAAGTAACCTACTTCTTGTACTAAGCTGACGATATGATATACTAGATCTCAAGTCTTAAAGCGCGAAACTGCGCCTAAGGAGTATATGTCCGGCCTTAAATAATTTCAATATTTTAACACCACATGACCATCAATACAACATGAGCATCATCGGTGGGAACTAGCCGACGAAAATAACGTCATACTGTTACGTCGTGATTGTCTGCAGGTTTCGTCGTAATGAGTTGAAGAAACAACCCCCTTTCCAACCCTCTTCTTTGTACCAGCGTGTCGACGCGCAATTTAACGAAGCCGGCGCGGTTATTTCGCCCTCCGTCCTAGGACCGCCCTCTGCCATGTTGTTACACCCGGCAGAGCGTGCTAAATGCCGCGCAGGCACAGATGTGTCTCTCCTCAGTCTTTTCTTCGACTCGCCGTCCGCGCCCTTTCTTCCACCCCGTTTTAATTGGCAGGTCTTGTTATCTCTGCGCGGAAAATAGCCCCTGCCGGTTTTTACATTCAAATGAACACGCCGCACCAAGATTATTCAGATTTATTCCCCCCTTTCCCCCTGTGCGGCCCTCCCTCTTTGTTATCGTTCTTCGTCTAGCCACCTTCTCCCACGCGGACTCCTCGACGTCTCTCGTACATTCCGTCTTTCTCTCTCCCTCTGTGTCTCAACTGCGTAGGCCCCACACGCCAGGCTGCAAACAGTTTTTGAGGTTCGCATGGGCGCAAATAATTGAAGATAAATAAACCGGCGCTGTTGTGTTTGTGTTTCTCCCCGCCGCGGCGCTGCGGGGTCGCGCAAATATTTGGTCGCCTTCGCTTTACCCCTCCCCTCCCCACGCGAGACTCCTCCGTCAACTCATTTCGTAATTACGTCCTCGATTATGCGCGACCTTCCCGCGCCGCCATATCGATTGTCCCGTCTCCCCCTTGAGAGGAAACACGCTGGCCCCTGCAACGAGCCTGTATAGGCAACACGCCAGCCACCGGAGAAGGAACGATAGGCAACCCGCTTGACACCCGCGTTGTGCGGGTAGGCCTACATCTCAAGAGGTAGGCCACCTGCTTGTTATTAGAGCGCCATGATTTAATTTCTAATGCTTGCCTACCATTCGCATGTGTGCGTTGTACCTATTTGTGTTTGCACAACTCCGTACTTCCTAGCATTCGCCTGGTGTGATTCCGGAAAACCCTGGAAAACCGAAATCGGGATGGCAGGAGCCGGGGGTCGAACCTGCAAGGCAAGTATTTTACCACTGCCCCATCTCGCTCAATTATTTAAGATAGCAAAAGTTATGCGATATCACTAATAAAATTGCAACAAACAATTGCCTTCATTCTTCCGTCACAAACTGCTAGGACCTGCACTGAAAGGCTTCGAGTGGGATACTGTGGGAAAATTCATTAACTTTCGCGTAGAGGTGATGCAACATGCGACGTCCCATACTAAATCACCTTTATCTCGACCTTGCTCCTAGAGCTTGCACTCAAATAATACACCCTAAATAACACTCCCATTGCTACAGTTATGGTTACAAAATTAATGTTACCAAGGTACTAACTTCATGGAAAAGTTAGTTAGTACGTTCTTTGCTACAGAGAAAATAAAATTATCACATAAAACCTTAAAGAAAATTGTAACAATGAGTCAATGTTTTTAGGCGTTCCTCTAGCGGTTTTTTTTAGCGCGAGCTAAACAGCATAATTTTTTTTTCTTGGCAAAGAAACTGTTTTACTACGTAGCTTCCGCCAATCAACACATGTAATTTTGGAGTTTGATATATTTTTTTGTGAACTAGCGGGCATTCGGCTGCCTTTGTGCTAGGATTACACAGAGTGGCGTGACATGCGAGACGCGACGTAAATAATTGATCAGCCAATCACGAACGGGCCGTGTTTGACGTCGTTGCGAGCTGCAGCTGAGGAGTGACAACAATGTTCTGAAAGTGACGTTTTCTATTTCGCAGCCTAACTGGTCGACAAATGTACAACAAAATGGACTACCGCCTTAAGGCTTGGTTTCAGAAACCATATTGAATTTTATTATTTTTCGCTTATTTGAAATTCTAATAAGAAAAAATGTTAAATATGCGATTATATTCATGATTTGCCCGACTAACTGCGACCTAACTATACATTACTTTCTCAACTGTCACTCTTATACTGTGAAGAAAACTAAATAGAATTTACGGTATAGCCGCCGATTCATCATTTTTCTTCTAGAAATTGAAAAAAAAATTGAAAAATAACAAAATTCAATACGGCGAATGAAATCGAGCCGTAACACGGGGCGGGTAGCTGCGTTCAGCTAGTTGAAGCAGTTAAAAATATTAACTAAAATATTAAAATAGCCTACTTAAGTAACTACGTAATTTTATAATATATTATAATTAATAGATGTTTTTTTGTAATAATTTCTGTGTAAGCACACACTAGAATTTGTCCGCGAGCTCGTTCACGTGGCTATTTCGTACGTATGGTTTTTTTTTGACCAAATTATTATAAAGCACAGCATCTTTTAGCTGTGCAATAGTTCACTCTACGTATTCTATAAATATTCTTAAGTAATTTGTTATAAAATACATTTCAATTTTCAATGTGTTTAAAGTACTACTACTTCATTCACTACATTTGTGGGTACCATGTTCCACCCCTTGCCTCATTTTCCCTCTCCTTTTTATATATTTTTGTCAAAAACCTTCACGTGTGCATGCACAACTCACTACAGACACACACACACACACACACCTCTCTATACTTAGGTTTTAAGTGCCTCGCGAACAAGTACGCTAGTTTTGTCAACTACAATCACTATGACCAGTACTATAGTGTGTCTATCATGGACACTCTAAAAAAAATTTACTTGTCCGCGAGTTATTGTTTGAAGTTAAAAGACTGTACTACGAAGTAAAACGTAATTTTAAAATACAATGTTTGTAACATATTTTAATTTTCTTTCCTCACGTTTAGTAAAGAATACATTTTCAATGTACTCATGCATAGATACGTTATCAATTTAACTGAATACATGTTTAGAACATATATGTCACTTATCAAATATGAAGCATATAAGAAACTTAAACTGAAAACACAACCTTCAATTTACATTTAAATGTGTTTTGCCAAAGAAATACTCTTCATAAAATTATCTTAGTGTTCTACTTTGCCAAATACAGTCAATTTTTGGCTAAAAAAAAAAAGGCGCTGTTACGATCACGTGTAACCATTTTCGGAAGTTTGACTTGCTAACGGTTAATGGTTAACGTACAATCGCTGCAGATATAACACTGACTGTGTTCTCAGAGAGGCACTCGTGCGAATTTCAGCTAGGTCACGTTTTTTTTAGGAGGCCAAGCGAAGGCGACCCTTGAGGTCGTGGGAAATTGAAAATGTGCAAGGGGCGAATTAAATATCCCCATAATGCCCCGACCGCTGCGAACACGGGAGGTGAAAATGGAAAGGAAAGAAAATTTTCGTGAAAGGTAAATATTTTAATGGATTTTCCTTGCTCCTTTATTTTTCCCCAGCGCGCAGCTTTCCGCCGTTTGCGCGCTTAAAATTCGGAGCAGCTACATAGGAGGAGAGTAAAGTAGGGGTAGGTGTTGTCCCTCCCCTTCTCCGCCTTCCCTTTACCAGTCGGGCCAATGTCGGGCATTATCTCAATCTCATTGCCTTTGCGTGGCGCGGGCTCGTATGAATATCGATGGCAGAAAGCAGGGCTTGAAAAGTCGCACAATCATAACTCTACGACACTTATGAACTTGTTCCCGAGTTTGTCAATGTGCAGTCACACGATGCACAATACTGTGGATGCGATTTAAAAAATAATGTACCATTCGTCAGCAAATATATATATATATATATATATATATATATATATATATATATATATATATATATATATATATATATATAGCTTAATTTTTGCTTATTTTGAAGGGGGGGAAACGTGGTACTTTAGGTGATATAATCTAATAAACCGTTCAGTACATTTTTACAAAAAAAAATTCAGCTACAAATTATGACATGTAAGTGTAAAAACTATGGAGCAAAATTTTGATATGAGTATTAGGTAGCAATAAAAAAATATTTTCGAAATCACTGCAAAACTCGGTAACAAGCCCTTAATGACTTGCCTTCTCATCGAACAATAACCTTGCCCCGTAGTACGTCCAGGCACATTGGTTCAATTGCCGGAAAAGGAGTTGATTCCAACGAACTTTCCGAATTAAATAATGAAGCAAAATTACTTGTTTAGCCCTACTTCCTCGCAAATAGCACGAAATTATGTTTTAATGAGCTTAAAGGAAATAAATTAAAGATTTAAGACCTCCTTTTTTTTTTAACCTTTACATCTCGTTGACAGCGAGGTCATTAGAGACGGGGACACACAACTAGATACAGTAACAGGAGCTGGGAGAGGAGTCGGCCATGGCCTTGGTTAAGGAAACATCCCAGCATTAGCCTGGAGCGAATTCGGGAAACTATGGAAAACCGAAATCCGAATGGACGGAGTCGGGGATCGAACCAGGGTCCTCCCGAATGCAAGCCCAACGTGTTATCGTTGCAAGACCTCGCTCGGTCTTTTACCTGCAGTACGTATTACGTTCATTATTAACATAACTTTCCGAAAAAATAACTGTACTTAACCACAAACGCGGTCGTAATTGGATTTAAATTATGAATAAAAAAACCAGACTATATGTGTCATAACTGTACAAAGAGCAATATTCCATAAAATAAAGTATTTTATTTGAGCGGAAATTAATGACTCTAAAAGCTAAAGTGAGAATAACCACAGTGAAGTTTATGGACATTCGAAAATTTTAAGCTTGGTGGTCGAGTTGTCCGTCGTTACGAAATAATCTGAGAAGAATTCGTATACACGACGTAGAAAATGCAACTGTTCATCCGAGACTACGTATCTATTAAAATACAGTTTCTTCACTTCATTGTAAAATTAATATGTAATGGCAATTGTTAAGAGGCCGTGTCAGTGTTTCAGGCGCATGTATGCAGCCCGCATTAACCTCATATAAATCAAGGCTAATTTTACTATCGCTATTACAATAACAGTATTACACATATCATAATTATCTTCCCGTTTTATCAAATACACAGTCGTTCTTATTTTCTCTGCATTCGTCGTTGTCAAGTTTAAAGAATGGTTGACTACAAATTTTACAAAACGTATTTTTGTATAACGTTGATAATGAAACCGTTGAGTATACTTGATTTTGCAGAGCGCAGCGAAAATAAGAACGACTGTGTCTTTGATAAAGCGTGAAAATAATGTTGATATGTGTAATACTCTTATTGCTATAGCGATAGTAATATTAGCCTTGATTTATATTGAGTTAATGCGGGTTGCATACATGCGCCTGAAACACTGACACGGCCTCGTAAGAAACGTGGCTCGATGCCTTTTACACGGCAGACAGATGACAGGATATCCATGAATAGTGAGATTATTGACACATGTCGATTCTGACGGTGAGGTAGTTGTTCGGTGCACAGAGATGACAACAATCTAGCATAGCGTCCCGACTATTGGTGTTTGGTAATTAAGGTGGCCGCCTGTTCAGATCGCCGAGCAGAGTGCGCTGCTGCGGCCGTTCTAAGATTATTTTAAAATTGTTCACTGCGCATGAAGATATCTTCTTAGGAATATAATCCAAAGAACATTACACGTGCGTATACCCAAAAATGACAGAAATGAGTGTTTTTGCGGTTATTTTGGGCATGAAAATATTGTCGCAGAATGTTTCAAAAGCCATAGGCGTGTAGACTGGATGCCTACACCCAGCATAACATTTTAGTACCAGGAATTAGGTTGGGTCACATGGTAGGTAACAATACAAAACCATGTGATCAAATGCGTAAAAGTAGTTTCATTTACAAGGAATTTCCACATAAATGTGACATGGAAATTTATTATTCACGTGTAGCAACATTTTCAAATGTGCAAGAGATTTTTGGCTACATTTTTTCCCAGTGTAAATTATTTAATTACGGGACCAACCCAGTACCCAGTAGCTTTGGTACATACGCTAGCGTCCAAACGTCTACTTTCATGTCGGGGCAGCTAGAGAATGTTCCATCCTCGTCACCCACAGCTGCCAACCTCTGAAACCCCACTTCCCCCAACATGCCCGGGAAGGCGTGTTGTTCAGTGAGGTTTTTAGCCTCGCATGTACCCTTCGTCCCATCGGTCGTTTGTCCTTGTCTACTCTACAAAGAAGAACCACATATCCCTTTCTCTCCAAGCACCCTCGAGTGTCGACATGACGTTCCTGCACTGAAATGTCTCCACGATACATTATGTTACTCCAGTTGCCTTGGACTACGCATGTTTCATGCTGCACGCGGTATTTATTTAGGTTCGTATGTCTCATGTCTAGCAATAAAAACATATGGTAGGAAATTTAAAAAAAAAACACATGGATAGCAAAACATCTGTCGACGGGACTAGTAGATTGTCGATATATTTACTTCAAAAGAAGGCATATAAGTAACTTAAATAATTGATTAGTTAAATAGTTTACGTAAGTTAGAATCAAATTTTTTTTAGCTAGCAAATAGTGTACTTAATGATTAAATTTGCAATAAAATTTGTCCACACTAAACAGGCAAAAAACTTATTGTGATGAAAAGGCACAATATTTTGCTGTTTAATTTACTGCAAGTAAACATTTTCCGAACAGTATGTAATTTTACTAGCAATGGAATTACACAGTTGTGAATTAAATACTTGAAAAAGGCATTGAAAAACTGAGGTTAGTGTACGGGTTTCCAACTGGTTGGCCACGAAGGGAAAGTATTAAGTTTCCAGCTTACCAAATTTCATGCGTATCAAATTCTGTAAAGCCTAAGAATAAGTCTTGCACAACTTTACAGAAAAGATTGTCCATCCTACAGAACTGATTGTCCACTCTAGAGGACAGATTATGCTTCCAACAGAACAGATTGTCCATCCAACCGAATAGATTGTCCATCCAACAGAACAGATCGTCCATCCTACAGAACAGGTTGTCAATCCTACATAACAAGTTGTCCCTCCTAAGGACCTGATGGCTCATCTTATAAAACGACTTTTACAATAAATAAACGATATAAAACTACAAACACAGTGCAGTTATAATCAACGGAATGTTTTATTAATAACACAATCGCTTGGTTGTCACTGCCCTTAAAACTAAATACAGGAGTATTTTATAAAAGTATTGTTAGCCATAAACGGCATATAATATACCGTGGCAGACAGCTGTTAGCAAAAGACTAAGGGCCGTATCTATAAACGGCTTTCGAATGACAAGCAACTGCTCACCAATGCTTTTTCTATGGGGATAGCAGTTGGTTGTCATTCGAAAGTCGTTTATAGATACGAAACTATAGACCTCTTTCAAATGACAACCAACTGCTCACCAATGCTTTCTCTATGGGGAGAGCAGTAGGTTGTCATTCGAAAGTCGTTTATAGATACGGCCCTTAGGCTCGAATTAAAGACGTTGGTTCAAGACTGCTCCATGGTCACTGCATCCAGGAAATTCTCGTGTTCCTGATTACTGATGTGTCCGACACCAAGAGAACACTGCAGCTTTGTATGCGAATTTCGAAAAGGGACCACCGTGGAATCCCGCACACGTCCTCCCGAATTCTTGCTGTGTTCCACGTTCCTTTTCCAAACTCTACGACCCGGCCACATGCGCGGCGTCCCATGGTTTGCTCAGCAGCGATCCTGAACAATGGCGTCCTATCCGCAAATGGCTCGCAGCGGACTGGTTCTGCACCCTTCCTCCGTTTTCTCCATCAACAAGAACACGAGCCAACCCCTTGCTTGGGTTTGGTGTGTGGACCGAGGTGGGGGTGGGGTAAATTAGACGCTCTGGGGCGAATACCAAGTCGTTAACACTGGTAATGCTTTCGAGGTTGGCGGGTAATGGAATGATAGCCATTACACTCCCAACTATTCTCCCCACATACAGCGTGGTTATGTATAAAAAAAAATTTGTGACGCGTGGAAAATTAGGGGTATTTTTATAACGAACTTTCAACTTACAAGAGTGCTGCGTAGCACACGCTTCGATTGCATTGCAGAGTGTTCGTAAATACATTTCTTTATAACTACTGCATTTTACATGTGCCCCTCGTGCCAGTGTTCGAAAAGAATACACACTTCGGACAAAGACGGAATGCCATTGTTAAAACTCCATATAATGTTCATTAAAATCATTGTTTCTATGCCCTCCAACATAGCTAAAGACTGCCATTTCTGACCGGATCTATGTGAAACTTTAATAGAAATGTGCACCAAACTTGCTACAGACTTTTCACTAATAAAAGTCCCATTAGTAAATATCGGCGGAAACCTTGCATGCTAGTTCAGCGCGTGGCTCGTTGTGCCGATGCGCCATTTGATGCGCGCTTTAAGGGTGTTCAAGTGCGATAAAATCATTATTTTAAATCGGTAGGAAATAGTGTTAGTTTAGTAGACGATACTTGTGAGTGCAATTTTCTCTTACAAAACAATTTTAGCTCCCATAGTTTTCTCATAACGATGCGACAAAATCAAAATTTGTTTGTTATGCTGCCATGCAAATAGTGAAAACCAACTGACCTACATAAACAAAATAATTCACTGTGATATAACATACCATGAGCTATGCAATAAAGGATTTTAAAGGCCACAACGTAATATTTCGAATTTTTTAAAAAATCGTAAAAATACAAGAAAAATTTTGAAAATTCAGAAAATTTTTTAAATACAAAAATAGTTCACGGGAATTTTTAAAAATGTTTCATTACGTATCCCGTCATATGTTATATCACTGTGAATTATTTCACGTACGTAAGTCAATTGGTTTTCACTATTTGCATGACTGCAGAACATGCCAATTTTGATTTTGACGCACCGTTATGAGAAAACTATGCGAGTTAAAATTGTTTCGTAAGAGGAAAATGTACTCACAAGTATCGTCTATAAAACTAACAATATTTCATAAAAATATAAAATTATGATTTTATGGCACTTGAACATCCTTAAATCGTCCTTATAACTCCGTCACTTCTAATCCTACTCTAAGCCTCTAACGCGCATGCAAATGGCATCTTACACCCTCTTCCAGTGTGCAATTGGCTGGTACAACTTCTAAGGATCCCCCAGTTTTAGAATCTAGAGTACGATACCAACCTAAAGCTTCTCATTTATAGATGCACGTTTAAACGAACGTAATGCGTCTCAATTTTAAATGCAAGTATACATTTGTAAATCGATTGCTTCGTTAGCCTACGAATATACCATGATGGCCATTGTATGGAAGAAGTAAATGTTTACGCGTGTTTTACAAGCTTTAAAGTAAAACTCGGAAACCTACCTTCACGTACACCTTTGTTTATTATTCTTCACATCATTCATGTTAACGTCATACCATCAGTGTCATTACTTACGGAAACTGGTGAATTGAAGTACCCAATTTACAAACATTACTTAACGTTTATTTAAAATTTTCAGAATAAAATATCAACATTTTAGCTCTTTTTTATTTTTAGACAACTTTTTTTTCAATTTCTGACATTTGCTGCTACGTACGCAATTTTATTACATTTCTGCAACACACAGAAAAAAACTTCTTACCTAAAAGTTTAAATGTGTGATGATGCACTAAACCATTTGATTTCTTCATATGTTAGAAATAAATTACTTCTAATAGTTTTCGCAATTAAATTTTTATAAAATTTTGGTATCGTATTTGTATTATGTTCGTTTTACAGACGGTATGCAAATATTTAGCACAGAAAGTACTTTAACTAGAGTAGCGAAAGGGACATTAGGCGCACGTTATTTATATTATGTTCTTCATTTATCTTGTAACACATGTATATTTTATTTGCGGTAAAATGACAATTGAAATATTTGAGTTCTAAACAAATACTAGTGAATAGTGAATTGGCGTTATTTAACCCAACAACGTGTAAAAATAATCCAAACATTTCATTGTAGGCTTACATAATTTTATTGCATTATTATAGTAATAAAACTGTAAAAACCCACTGGAATGCTTGATGTAAAATTACAGCAACTGTAGCGAAGACTGTGCTGCTACATACATTTCAGAAAAATTACACAGTTTATTTTACAGTGTGGCAAGAAACTGTGTCGAGATGTTTTGACTGAAACAGAGGCGGGGAATCACGTGAGAGAAATAGCTTGCAATGCAGGTGGTAGCGGCAGAACCTCTTCGTCGATTGGAGCTTGAATCAGGCATGCGAACCTTATGAATAAACACAAGTATTACTCTCCGCTGCGCTCTCTGCTCGATGCGCGCGCCCTTCATTGTAGATTCTCGTAATACCCGAGCAAGTTCACCTCACACAAGCAGTTTATAATGTACTCGCGTCCCTTAATGCGCGCCTTTAACAGGGTGTTATGCAACAAGCCCGTATACGTTAGCACCGCTAACTGAACCATTGCGAGTGTAATGGATGGGTTTCGTTTATTTCTGGATTACATGTTTAATTCATTGTCTGTGCCGTTGGCGTTGGCTGGCATACGGCATATAGGATTGGCCGGTCGGTGTATACTAATGTGGGCGCTGTTCACGATCGCAACCGTTTCTCACATCCTAATTGCCATCTATTGCTGTCAGCCACTCGGTGATCATTCAAGCCACTCTCAGGCATGCATGTGTGTCTAGCGGTTTCTCTGTTTTCATCCCTTCTTTCTGGGACGCGCAAGGGTTAAAAGAGGCGTAGAGGAAGGGGGCATAAAAGCACGGTTAAGAACTGTTTTCGAACAGCAGCGTTTTACCATTCCGTATTTCAAAGTCATAAATCATTCAGCCTTTTATGATGACCTAAAAAATTTTTTTCCCCTCTTGGTTCAAGTTGAGAGCTTCTGTTCCCTAAAACTAAGTGCAGTTCTCTTTCAACAATGGTACTCCTGCCTCCCTGATGTACAGTCGAGACGTCTGATGTAACCTGAAAGCTCTTATATTAAATTACACTTTTTATATTCATGTAAGAGAATTAATTTTCATGGAATTAGAGTTCGTGTTTTTACTCGCAACGGTTACAGACATTATGCTCGTACTCTTTGTAAATTTTAAATGTTCGAAGTTCGTGACGTCAGCCGCCATTTCCACATTCTTTTGTTGGACTGCTCATCGGATATGTAAACTTTATAAAAATTTGAAGACATAGCAGTTAGCTGTATTATATAGTAAACACTTATTAACCAGAAGTTGCCATAAAAATGATGGAAAAATTACTGGCCATATTTAGATATGATGGTTTATCGCGGGAAAACTTGACTGCTTGCTGGGTTTCAACACACGTTCAGCTTACCATATAATTACTGATTTTAGCTTGTACTTGGCGCTGTTACCCTATTTGACTGAACCAATAGGAATCCCGATATTGTAATGTTTGGTGCATGTTAATGGTCTGCAGACAGCTACGCTGTGTCAGATTTATATCACAGAACCAGAGAATCCGCAAGAAACTACAGCATTTTCAAGAGTATATTAGCACAAAATATTTCCGCGATATACCATCATCGCTAGCCATACTTAAGTCTTAAGGAGGAGGGGGGGGGGCTCCCTGCAAAATTTTAATAGTTTTGAAAATTTATACATTTGTACGAGATATGGTTTGTTTATATATATATATTTTACAGTAATGGAAATATTCTAACTTCCATACTTTTTGTGTAGTGGCAGGTCAAAACCCAATTTTGCATAAAACGGTTTAATACAAAATAAAAAAAAGGAAAACCAAAGGACTTACAGAAATGAAATAATTCACACTCAATAACAGTGTTGTGGGCTACGTCATTATATGTATGAAAATCACATTTGAATACATTTTGTATATTTTAAAAATGGCTGAATCAGAAACAAAAAATTTACAATTTTGTGTATTTTTTAAAAAATACATAAAATGTCACTGAGGATTTTTATATACCTCTTGACGTAGTCCTTGACACTATTATTCAGTGTAAATTATATAATTTCTGTAAGTCAGTTGGTTTTCGTTTCGTGTATTAAAACGTTTTATGCAAATTTGTCTTTAACATGCAACTGTACAAAAACTATGAAAGCTAGACAATGTGCATTACTGTAGAAAATATAGTCACGACACACACACATATATATATATATATATATATATATATATATATATATATATATATATATATATATATATATATATATATAAAAGAAACCACATCTTTTAGAAGTATAAACATTGTTAAAATCATTTCAATTTGGTTTGAACTACCCCTTAATGGCGTAATCAAATACACATTAAGTTGCACAAGAAGAGAATATATGTATAGGCCATTCGGAATAAAGTGAGCACTAAAGATTTAACCTTTGAAAAAAATCACTAGCCGTTACTGCATATACATCACCACTAACAAGAGTTACTTTACTGCTTGTATGGTTGGTAGCGATTTATTGTACGTAGTTCCGTGTATTTTCGTATTTGAATACAACATTAGTGAAAGAACATATGACGAACTCGAC
>PNEQ01085464.1:46881-65076 GCA_003012365.1 Medauroidea extradentata | reverse complement strand
TTTTACTGCACTGTCTTTCGTCGCATTTGGCTCGATGAATTTCAATATTTCGACTAAACGCGCATACGCATTTTCTCTTTTCTTTCGATCATGGTACTCGTTACTTTTGACCAGCCAAAGGCATGGTTCCGATTCATACGTTTTTATGAAATCTTCCATGACCTCGCGAGACATGGTTCTTGCAAGCATCTACTGAACTATACTGTCACCTGGCCACACACGTTCAGATCGGCCTGTGCAGTTCGGGACTGTGCAGTTTTAACTAATTGTTTTTCCATCAGTCTCCGGCAGACTGTACAGTCCTTCAAAACTGCACAGTTCTGTGCCACACACGCTCCGTACATCCGGAAGGCCTGGCCTGCGCAGTTTTTCCTCTGAGGATTGCCGGAACGTGTGTGGAGCCCTTAGACCGAAACGCTGGAACTTGAGAATTTAATTTTCAATATGTTACATTTGTGAACCTGACTGCAAACACAGTGCGCACCTGCACATTTTTGTTCGCCGAGTTGTCAGAACTGCAATTTTTGATCCCACTCATACACAATCAAAATGCATAGGAAGGAGTGTAAGCTACACAAATTTTGGGGATAGTAAAAATTCATTGAAAATGCTTAAATTTTTAGTAGGGTGGGTAATTTTACTAACTGCGAAATGTTAAAGTAAATTGAGGAGAAAACTACAAAAACCAAACACAAACACCTCATCTAAAATAGTAATATCTTGCAATACTAGCGAAAATGTAATACGGCAGGTTTGTGGTTGTACGTAATTTTAACTCTCATAGTATAACTATAAGATACGCTAATATTATATTTCACTGGTTATTTAGGGGGGAAATGGCTATGTATAGTTTTAAATTAAAGTTACAAACATGACTGGCAGTGGCGAAGCGTCGACGTGTTCTAAGCATAGCCGTCTTTAGTAGAAGGCCGCGGCCTTAGATCTGGGAACCCAGCCAGGAAGGGTCATTTTAACACATATTTTTAGGGCCACGATTTTGTCGCGAAAAGATTTTTGCCCCACTTTGTTGCAGTGTCTCACGTGCACATCGGAAGTTCTGTTTCAAGGTTATTGGCAGCGTGTCTTTGTTCAGACACGTTTCTCATTTGACTGCACCAATCAGAATAAGACCACTGTAACTCCTTACGTCTGTAATTTGCCAAGGCAAGTGAGAGTAAAATCATCCAACCACAGACGATGTAGCAGAGCTGCAGGTGTGCACATGACGCATCGAAACCAAATGTTCCAAAAATCTTTTCGCCATAAAATCGTGGCTCTACCTCGCTAACGACAGTGGCTTCCTCTGATTCGCCGGTATTCATGACAGTGTAACGAATCAGGTACAGCCGTTGTCTTTGGAGAGTTAAAAGGAGTGTTAAAATGACCCTTGTGTGCAGGGTTGCCATATCTAAGGCCGCGGCCTTCTACTAAAGACGACTATGGTTGCGAGGCAAGCAGTATGATATCAGACTATACACTTTGAGCATGAAGTAGTTGTGTTGCTGAGACCTAGATGTATTACTGAGAACTAGTTTCTCGCCACTTGCATGCTACTGGCTGAGGAATGTACCTGCTTCTATCTGTCGAATGGTTCCACAGGAAACTGAGAGTCCTGTACAGTCACTGCTAATCACCGCTTTCCCTACAATACTTCACGCTTATATACGGAATATGGTCTACATACTCTACCGCGTTTCATGCGCGGATACATGAGAGCTTACCACATTCCATAGTGACCACACCGCCAAACCTGCGTTCACTGCTTTCGATGCTTTTTTCTATGGGAGAACCTACATTGTTGTTTCCAGGAAGTTTGAAGAACAGTTCAACGAATATTTCCAGTGTTGTGTGTTACGAATACCGCCGGTATACAGAGAGTTGCAAAATTCCATGTGAATATTTTAGTGAAACAATCCTCACGTGTAGAGGAACAAAAAGTGATATATAAATATAGGTCCAAAACATACAGTTTCTGCGCTATAGTTGGCAATACATGACGTATGGTTGATAGCGCGCTGGCAGGATCATGTTGCTGTGTCACAGTTGTTCCTACTGTCTGTGTGTTATTGGCGTAGTGTGTGACATAGTAACATGTTATGTACTGCTGTAATGATGCCCCACAGCAACATGATCCTACCCGCGCGCTATCAACCATACGTCATGTATTGCCAACTGTAGCGCAGAAACGGTGCGTTTTAGGACCTATGTTCATATAACACTTTCTGTTCCTCTAAACGTGAAGATTGTTTCCCTAGAATATTGACATGGAATTTTGCAACATCCTGTATTTGTGTTTACCGCAGTCTAAAGAAAATCAGTTTTTAGCCATTTTGAGGAGCCACATAATAATGTTTATAATAAGCGTGCTGCATTTTCAAAATGATAGAAACATCGTTTCATGTGTGTTTTCTTTACGTACTGTACATAGACGTTTTGCGAATAAGTGTACCAGTTTAACGTGGAAAAGATTAAACACGGCACACTGCAACACAGATTATGCCACACGTTTAGTAAAATTGTCAGAGGCAAATTTACGTTAAGGGCGCGTGGTTAAATTTTTAGCACCATGTTTTTATTTTTATGTTTGTACCAGATATTTTTTTCTTGTTTTAAACGCGAAATATGACTAAATTTTGCTCCCATAATTTTTTTTTTATCTCGCATAGTTTTTGCGTAGGGCCTAATGGCTCGTTAAAGCTAAAATTTGCATGTTTCCGTTTTAAGGCTGTCTGGCTCGACAAGGGCATTGCGTCAAACTAGCTTAATATTTGTATATTTTCTTGGATGGTCGTTAGGCACCTCTTCCACTGTGAGTCCAATGGCAAGCAAAGGGACACATGATACCTGCGAAGATTGTTGTGCTGATAACCCGTTCCTTCCTCGAACTGCGAAGTGGAGGCGTAGTGCCGACAGTCTGGCCAACAAACGCAGAATTCTAGTATATATGAAAAGAGCGTATGTGCGAGTGAATTAGTTATTTAGTAAACTATATTCAAGGACCTAAGCTAGTGCAGCATGCATAACAGACAACTCGCACAGTTTGAAGCAAATGCTAAACAGCTGTGCTTATCTATAAACAACTCACAGCTTTTCTTGCTTTTATCAAAACGTCATCGAAATGATACAACCAACAGATTGTGTAAAAACAAAACAGAAAAATATATGTTAAAGTATTTAATATTGAGCATTCACCTTTGCAGTAGTATTGAAAAAACGTATCAGCTTTTTTATGGCAAATTATAGCTTGCGAGTAGTAAAACACAAATTTGTTATGTGTATCTGGCTCTGTGTCTGCTCAAGACTTACTTCTCATTTATTTGCTCTGAAAATTTTACAGCCGCAAGACGGGTTTTATGCCGTATTACAAATAATGTGTACTTTCTTTATGTGAGGTGATTAAGTATTTTCATAATAAACTTGTCGTTGTATCTTTTGTTTACATGATTTAAAGGTTAACTAAAGTAACAGAGAAGTACCCAATTAGAAATATCTTTTAAAGTGTAAATCAGTTAAACAGTGAAGCTCCTTTTAAGGCCATCATGCTAGGGAGTTTTACAGTGCTAATGAGGCCGTGTTCTGCAAAGTTGGCGTTGTGTCCTAAGTGCTTACCAAAATGAACTCTAGACTGTTAAGAAAAATTTGACATTTTTAATTACGAAAGTAATAGTTTCATACATTTACAAGGACGGCAGTGTATTTTCTGTTTCTATGATTAGGATTTGGATGAGTTAGGGACTCTTATGCTAGCTATTATTCTAATTATTTTCGTCTACTGTCCATACCGTGTAAGAATTCCATTATTTGACAGGTCATAAAAAAGTAGGACAATGTAAACAAAAACATTATGTATCCTTCCACCACCATGTGCTTTCCAGCTGACAACCGAAACATGTCAACAGTTAAGGTATATTATGATTACTATAACACCCAAAGTGTGTTGTGATTTTCTTTGGATTATTTTTTTTTTTTAATCTCAGACAATTTATTTTCAATACTATCTTCACATTAATCTTGCTAGTGTTAGGTGGGCAATGTTAATGGAATTATTTCATATTACAGCAATGGATAGCCTACTACAATTATTTAAAATTTAACATTTTTTTTGTATATTTTCCTAGGTATGATCAAAATTTTAACATTTAATGACGTTACCAAAAATAAACAAACATGTATGGGCAACTTATGTTTTCTACTTGACATCTAAAAAGATTAAATAATAGTAGCTTATTTGGTTGCAACAAAACTGAAGTTTCAAGAGCTTATGATAGTGCAAACAATCATATTTAAACTGAAATAATAAATATAGTAATTCATGCAATCATTATTACAATTATTTGTCGTGTTGCCGTCAATTTGGTTCTACACTATCAGATAATAAAGCCGTATAGGCCTTGTTTAAGTTTCCCGTTGTAGACTATTAAACAAACTTACCTTTTGCTGTAGGGCCTGCCTTCGAAATATCAGTGTTATTATAGTCATGTGACTATACACTATATAGTCAAAATTTGTGCTCCCTAACCTAAACGGAAATACTATACAAATAAAAAGCGTAAGTATTAAACAAACATGGGTAGGCCTAATTGCCCAGATCAGCTTTAAATAATTTTGTTGATTAACACATATCATTAAACAGGTACACTTTCATGACCGAGAAATGTACAGGCGTACGTCTTCTGGCCATTTATTTTGGTAATTGTAGGCCTAAATTTTTGCAGCTGGCAGGCACAAAATCTCACATGGATTTCATAATAACCACTTACTTGATTAAAAAAAGATGGACTTTTTCTTACAAAAAGAATTTATTGAGTCGGCGACTTGAAAAAGCGTGTTTACATATAGGACTACAACATGAACCGTAAGTATTCACCAACAAATTCTGTTAAAATAAAAGTTGGATAAAATTTTTTTTAAATTTTATATAGCACTTTTCTCTGGACGGATTACCTACTATTTATTTAGCGAGTGTTTTTGTAGACATGCCAGCTGAAGTTACTGTCTTCTGAATCACGTCTTAATATCCCATTGTTGTTGGCGATTACACGTCGCGTATTTGAATCCCTGCATTGCAATATATTACAATTACATACATGCACAAAATATTAAAATAACACCGTACAAGAATCTCAAACGTACCGAACACACGAGAAGCTCAAACACTCGCAACGCAAATGACCGCTCTTTATTTTGGTTGCCGGACGTCATATCTCAGTGGCGATTACAGGCTGGGTTTCATAATCATTGCATTACAATATATTAAATATATGCACAGAATAATACAGTACCACATTATAAGAATTTCAAACACACGCGAATGCGGTGGCCGTGCTTTGTTTTGGTTTCAGGTCAGCTGATAACGATGCGGTTGTTTGTAAATTAGTTATAAAATTACGCGATTTGAATATAATAAAATAGTTAACTGACTAATGCTGGATACGAAGCCGTTTTATTATATTACGTTTCCTCCAAAATGCTTACTTATGTTTCATATATAATATACACTACTTTCAACGTCGGCGATGGAAGTTAACCGATTTGTTGATCAGGGCTGCCACTACTGCTTCATCAGGTCATACGGTCACGTCCTGTTCTTTTAAATGGTTGCCACGTGTCTGGTGCGTGTTAAAAATATTGGTAGCATCGGCTGTCAAAATATGAAATTCTTACATGTAAAGTACTTTCTTACTGGTGTATTGAAGAATAAATTGATCAACACCGAGCAATTTCATTATTTGTATTGTATAACTTCTACGCAATTTTCTATATATGTATCCTCAAAACGTAGAACGTTCTAAACGTAAGCTTGTAATGAACCAATTGAGACAAGGGAACAGGCTTGTTAGTCTATCAGCTGAGTGACTAAATGGCTTCAATCATGCGGTAAAGACGAGTGAGGTATCATTTTATTCAGTATTTCCTGTAGAATACAAATATGCTAACCCAGGAATCGAAACCGCTGGCTTTCATATAGTCTTTTAAATAAAAGTAACAACATTGAAATTTCGTTTTATGCGTTATAATATTCGTAACCTACACAAAAACAAAACTGAATAAAATAACTCCTCACTCGTCTTTACCATAGGACTCATGGCATTTTCGTGAGAATCTGGCTCTAGCTGATAGATCGGACGCTGCAGATAATACCTGTCAGTTTTGGCAACATGAGTTGCCACTTCTTGCCCTCTCATAAATGCTCCTGCTCCGCGTTCACTCAACGTACTGGGGATAGAAGCAACATATCTCCACAAGTAGAGGTCCTGTTTTTGTCGGGTAAAAAATTGAAATTATTTAGTTTTAATTTATATTTTTACAGGATAATAGTTATTCCAGAAATGTTCAGATTGCAACATGCTATACAGCATGGTAAGGAACAAGTCTAAGACATGGTTTTATGTGTTATTCATGCTGCATTGCTCTGCTACAATTAACTAAATCATTTTAAAAAAGGCTTATTTTCCAGATTATTTTCTTAACAAAGTTAAAAGATTTTTATATACGTCAAATGTCTTAGACAATTATACGACCTTACGACACCTACCTCCAAAAATGGTATACTTTAACTTCATTCGTTCCCTCAATAATGTTCAATAACGGTACACATGTTTCTCGCTGTTTAGCATACTGTACCAAGCACCCTTAAGGACGACACCAAAACCAACTCACTTACCAAAATGAAAAAAAAAAATCACAGTGAATAACGATGTTGTAGGCTACAAGTTCAGCTACGTTAAACTACTTAAAAAAAATTAATATTGAAAAATTGTATTCAAAATTTTAGCATTTTTATTTAAATACAAAAAGTTTTTGCTCCTTATTTTTATGTACGTGAAATTGTAGCAGCGATGTCTTTATCCACTGAGATTTTTTTTATTATTTGGTCTGTCAGTTGGTTTTAGTGTAGTCCTTAAAATGGAAACATGAAAGTTTTAACTTTAACAAGCCATTATGCGAAAACTGTGAGAGATAAAAAAATTTCATAACAGTAAAATTGGTCGTGACTTTTAAATGGTATAGGTAATTTTGTAATAAAAACGTATTATATACGTGTGTAATTTGCCAACGTCATTTAGAAAATATGTTAAACTCATTTTCGGAATTCTGTGGACATATCTGGTTTTGAAAGTATCCTCCTAAATTACCGAATCTATAAGGAAACAAATGACATCGCAGGAGTGTCCATATATTGGTGGAAGCCATGACGTCGTTAGTAGAGTAATGAGTTAGTCGCGAAAAATGTTTGCATCATTTTGTTTTAATGTTTAAGGCCTGTCGAATACAATGTAACAATGTGCAGTCCAGCAACCATGAATTTTATGAATTGGTTTTATAGAAATTGCTAGTCCATCTGCCATGTTTTGTACTAATTGTTTGTAAAAATTCCTTACTTTGTATTTTTGAAGGATAAAACAACTCTAAAAACAATATTTGTTAACGCCACGTGACTACGAGAGCTTCGCCTAATTGGTTGGAATTTTTTTTACAGTCGGTAGTTCAACAGGCGAAAATACGACTACAGACCGCCGACTGTACGTTGTGAATCAGCCCTCACGTGTAACGTCGATAATTATACTTTATGTTTACTAGCAGCGTGTCTTTGTTCAGACACTTCTCCCGCATGACTGTACCAATCAGTACAAGTTTATCTGACACCAGACGTCTGCGATTTGCCAGCAGAAAGCAAAGTCTAGTGAAAATTAAACCATATAATCAGTGACCACGAAACAGAGCTACAGATGTGCATTTAAGACATTAAAACCAAATGATGTAAAATTTTTTTCACTGCAATATCGTGGCTCTGACTCACAGAACGTGTACACAAAATGCGCCCGTAGGTAGGCAATGCGAGGACACCGCATCACAGCTGGTGTCGACCCTCCACAGGCGTAACTTAACGTGACTGACGATAGTTCCAGATGATGGTTTATCGCGGGAAAACTTGACAGTTAGCTGGATTTCAAAACACGTTCAGCTTATTAGATGATTACTGGCTTTCTCTCTTGTACGTGGAGATGTTGCCCTATTTTACTGAGCCTATAAGAATCCCGCTATTGTAATATTTCATACCTGTTGTTGGTCTGCAGACAGCTACGCTGGGTTAGAAGTACGCTGCGAGAAACTGCAGTGTATTCAAGCGTATGTTGCCCCAAAACCTTTTTGAGTACTTACCCCGAACCCCTGATAAAAACAACTATAGGGATTTATATTTCAAACAATATTATGTGTGGCTCAGTCGCCTTTCACGATATCACTTTCAGACAAAAGTATTTTCTAGTTATAACAACAACTTTCCCTCACCAATTTAGTTTCCCTGACTTTAACTTACTTTCCAGGTCTGCGACAACGCTGCTAAAAGGCCGTATAACAATTTAAGCCGCAAAGATACGAACGAAAAAAACTGTCTGTGTGTTAGTGACGTAATGTGTGGCATAGTAACAAGTTATGTACTGCTGTAATGATGCCCCACAGAAACACATTTCGATACTTACAGTGCAAGGCTGTTACAATTATTACATTAAAATCAATAAACAAATCCGAACACTTCAGATTGCTACACTGTAAAGTGGACGGAGCTATGCAGAAAGGAACCAACTAAAACTTCACTGGAACTGAGATATTTTACGTTCAAGACTAAACCTTGTAATAACCACCTTTCCTGTACCTTTATCTTTCTTCAAATACTATAATTTATTACTTAATATTTTAGGACATATTGCGAAACTTCTCCGTCTATTTTTTCATGATTATCTCAAAATTATTGTGTTATTTTTTTTTGTTAATTTTGCCGTTATTTAGCGTTTGCGCAGTTATGGAAATCTCTGCCTTAACTTCCAATGGACCCGGGATACGTGTACACATATCAAATATTCAATAATACTACTGTAAGCTTACAAAAATTAATAATACACGAATCACCTATATATGTCAAGAAAAATATAACAGCTGCTCACAAGATTGTCAAACAAACGTAAATTTATACAGAATGTTGCAAAATTCCAAGTCAATATTCTAAGGAAACAATGATCACGCACGGAGGAGCAAAAAGTGTTGTATGAACATAGGTCAAAAAACGCACCGTTTCTGCGCTACAGTTGGCAATACATGACGTATGGTTGATAGCGCGCGGGTAGGACGATGTTACTGTGGGGCATCATTACAGCAGTACATAACATGTTACTATGCCTCACACTACGCCACTAACACACAGACAGTAGGAACAATTGTGACAGCGCGCTATCAACCATACGTAATGTATGCCAACTGTAGCGCAGAAACTGTGCATTTTTGGACCTATGTTCATATAAAATTTTTTGCTCCTCCACACGTGAGGATTGTTTCCCTAGAATACTGAAATTTAATTTTGCAACATCATGTATACTGCCATACATTTTTATTATTTTATTTTGTTGTAGATTATCGAGTTACAAAGCTTTTGGAGTTTTAATACTTCGTGAGTTGGTCTCTTTCTGCATAATTCCGTCCAGTTGTATCTTGATTCAGCCTAAAATTTATATCAAAAAAATTAAAAACTTCTGAAATATGTCAGGTTCAGTGAGCATGGTTGCTATGAGTCAGGTATACGTCAATTGTAAACTTACGGTGTTTTAATGTTTTTTCCGTTTTGAGTAAAAATAAGGGAGGAGGGCGAGAGAAACGTGGAAATTTTAAACGGTCTGGGTACTCAATTGATCTCTGAATAGAAAGGGTCTGTCCGTGAAGGAGAACAAATCTAATTTCTCCCCCTCCTCCCTCCGGCCCAACACAGAGACAGCGCGGGCGGAAACGTAACGAAGCGCATATCGCAACACGGTTCATAATCAATCACCCCCACTCCTCTCTTCTTAACAGTTTCGGCGAGGGGCGACATAAAGGAGCGCCCGGCACGTCATTCAACCCCCCTCCCTTCCCTCCCCAACAGACAAGCCAGGCTTGGCTCATTCAGGGAGGATAATCGCTGCGGGCGGGACAGGCCGATTCAAATGAGAGGAATGAATGGTTGGCCCGGGAAGGGGGATAGGGTCGTGCCGAAACAGGCCTGACCTCTGGACCGCCCTTTGTGTCCGGGCGGCGCGGGGGTGTTGGAGGGGGGAGGGGCCGCGACACTGTGGCGCCAGACGTCCCCCGCGGGCCGGTCGCACACTGTCTGCCTTACCTCGCCCAAGATACGGCTAATTCAACTATACGTTAGGAAGATCAGTGTTATGGATGGAGGGGGGGGGGGACTCCCTGCAAAATTTTAGTTGTTTTAATAATATTTTTTTATTTGAACGAGACTGTTGGTTTTAAAGGCATATATTGTAACACTTTTTTTACATCAATTAAAATGTTCTAACTTTCATAGTTTTTGTATAACGGCATGTCAAAGCCAAAGTTTGCAAAAAAACAGTTTTATAAAAAAAAAACGAAAACAGACATACAGAAAAGAAAAAAATTCCCACTGAAGAACAGTACCGCGGGCTACGTCTGGTCATAAATAAAAAAACCGCATTGAATATTTTCCGTGTTTTAAAAAATATTGCTGAATTTTAAATAAGAAAATGTCAACATTCTGTTTTTTTTTTTTTTTAAACAAAAACTGGCAATGCAATATTTTATACATATCCAGTTGTAGCTCCCGACACTGACCTTCAGTGAGAGTTTTTCGTTTATGTGAGTCAATTGGTTTTTGTTTCTTGTATAAACCCATTTTATGGAAATTTTGGCTTTTACTTGCCATTATACAAAAAATATGAACGATAGAGAATTTTCCTTACTGTGAAAAATTGTTGCCGTATACGTCTACAAAACAAACAATACCTCGTACAAATATAATAACTTTTAAAAAAATGAAATTTTTGCATGTACTCCCCCCACCTCTGTTTTCAACGTCTTTTTTTTTTTATTTTTATATTTGTACCAGATATTTTTTTCTTATTTTAGACATGAATTGTGATCAAATCTTCCTCTTATGAAGTTTGTGTATCTCTAATAGTTTTTGCGTAATGAGTCGTAAACATAAAAAATTGCACTTTGCTGTTTTATGCACGCCACAAAAACCAACTGACATACCAAACTGAAAAAATTCGCAGTGTATAACAACGTTGTAGGCTATGATTTGACACATATAAAAACTATATATATATATATATATATATATATATATATATATATATATATATATATATATATATTTGTAAAAATTGTTGGAATTTTAAAATTTTAGTTTCAAAATTCTGAATTTTTTGTTAAATACGAAAAAAACTAATATTTGTTCTTATGTGTCTCAAATCACAGCCTACAACATTGTTATACACTGTGAATATTTTTGGTTTGGTATGTCCGCTGGATTTAGTAGCGTGCATAAAACCTTAAAGTGCAATTTTTGAAGTTTACGACTCATTACGCAAAAACTATTAGAGATACACAAACTTCGTAAGAGGAAAATTTGATCACAATTTATGTCTAAAATAAAAAAAAAATATCTGGTACAAAAATAAAAATAAAAAATGACGCTGAAAACTGAGGTGAACCGCACCCTTAAAAATTTGGCACAGGGGAAAATTCTGCCGCTTGAGACCTGGTATCGGTAGAGATAGTTTATCACGGGAATACTTGACTGTTTTATTGGGTTTCAACGTATGTTCTGCTTGTTTACAGGCTGTCACTCGTACAAGGAACTGCTAGAAACAGACTGGCCAGAACATACGTGACCGAGCACGATGAACTGATGAACAATATCCACAAATGCCATTAGGGTTGTTGGTACGTACGATACGGCCACGCCCTCCAACTTAGCGAATTAATAAACTGTACATTTTCATGCATGTGATGGGTTCTGATAGGACGAGCGAAAATAAGACATGGCTAGGGACGGGGAAAAATTCTCGTGTCCACTGGCGTGTAGGCTAGCGTCCAAGGCCATCTGTGTATTCAAGCTCGACGACGCAGTGATATGGGTCTGTATTTAGTTGCTTCTGTACTATTGGCTACGCGACTTCCAGCAAGTGTCAAATAAGTCACCGGCCAATTACGAAAGTGGCACGAACTTACAGTTGCTGGAACCATAGCTTGGAGCCAAAAGAAAACGCGAATTTTTCACGTCTCTAGACATGGCTAAAGTAAAATGGATCTGCCAATGAAGGCTTCAGAAATTCGAAGCAGTTGCAGACCTTTGCAGATAACCTGTTAAAATGACGACTTCGCCTTAAAGTGTCCGCCAATGTCGAACGTGATAATGTATTTTCATCTAGGTACGACGGACAGAGAGCGATAAAAATGTGCGGGTAGCCTCCAAGAACATCTGCGTACAGTATCGTTCAAAATTTTTAAACCACCATTTAAAATCATCAAATGGCTCATAGATAGGGAAAGGAGTATTTCGCGAGTTCAATGAACTGCATGCTAGAATCCACTATCATGTTTATAAACAAGCTCCGACCATTAGTCCATTACCCGCTCCTCGCTGTGACAGCAGACAATCAACGAATATACGCTGCTTGAGTATGCATAGAACAGTGAATTCTAACAAGCAGTTCATTGAACTCGCGAAATACTCCTTTCCATACTCATTGGACATATAAAGATTTGCCCCAATATTTATTATAATTTTTTAAATATTCTTACACACATAATCTGAGAATCTCTACAGCCATATTGATAGATTATGTTCAGTTTATGAGTTATGAAGTTTTAAAGATTTTCTTGAAACCACAAAATTACTACAATTTGCGATACACAACACAGTTTGTGTCCTATACAGTTAAAGTTACAACGACATTTAATTTCTATTCGTTTAGAAAAATGTGCTTGTAATCTTGGTTGAACAAAAAAAATACGAAAAAAATTCCACAGAAATCGGGGCATATAGTTTAAAAACACAGATCAAGTAATTTCTGTAAGACGACAGGGCTAAAACAGTTTAAATTCTCCAAACACCTCACACACACGAAATGAGACTAATGCCATGTGTTGAGCAAATATTGAACACTGCGCAGGAAGAAAGCAGGCTCCGTTAGCTCATTCGGCAATAAATTATTGCTAGAGCCACGATTTTGTCGCGAAAAGATTTTTGCAACATTTTGTTTCAATATCTCGCTTGCACATCGGCAGCTCTGCGTCACGGCTATTGGCAGCGCGTTTTTGCTCATGCAGACAAGTCCCTCATTTGACTGCACCAATAACAATGAGGCTATTGTGACGCAATACGTCTGTGATTTGTCAGTAGATCCTCAAGTCGTGTGACAGTTAAAACATCCAATCACTGGCCATGAAACAGAGTTGCGGATGTCAACATAAGGCATAGAAACCAAATGTTGCAAAAATCTTTTCGCCATAAAATCGTGGCTCTAATTATTGAATATCATGTAATGAAGTGTACTTTTTTATTTTACTTTTTATTTCGATAAATGGGTCTAACTTTTCTGTAGAAATTATTTCGGATTTTTTTTTTATTCAACCAAAATTACAAGTACATTTTTATAAACGAATATAAATACAACGTCGATGTAACTTCAATAGTATAGGACACAAACATTTTTGTATACAGCAATATGTAGTAATTTTATGGTTGCAAAAAAAATTTAAAACTTCATAATTCCTCAATTATGCATGGCCTATCATTGTGGCTGTGCAGATTATTTTGTAAGGGCCGGTTCCACTAACCAAGTTTAAGCGATTAAATCTCGAATAATCGGCACTTAATCTCGATTATACATGTTTCGGGTTTCGCCATGTAGTTAAACTCGGTTTTAGCGTCTCAAGTGAGATTAAATTTTAACTACTCGATTTTGGCCAGGTAACTTACTAACCTCGCTTTTTAAGTTCAAAATAAAATGGCGTGAGCACTGTATAATTTGGTATTTGAAGACAATACGGACGATGAAGTCTTTATTCCTGTGTATCGGCCTCGTTGGATTCGAGAAAGGAATCATTATTTTAATGAATATGATGATACAGACTTCCGAATATATTTCCGCTTGCCAAAACAATATTTCCGTTCACTTTTGGAACTTATTGAACATCGTCTGGAATTTCCTTTATTTGTTTGATTACTTTCAAGTGCATTTGCTAAAATTTTCCATTGCACGGCTCAGTTTTCAACAAAATCGAGACTTGATACCTACGTATGATTTATGTTTCACGTCTGGTACTTTCAGGTTAACAAAAAAATATACAGACGAGAAAATAATGTAAATTATATTTGATGAGCCTCCTTCCCCTGGTATTTCTTTCTGGCTTTGCTCCAAAGTCACGTAGGGCACAGACGCCCTAGATAGTATGACGCAAACACTCTCCCCTCCTCATCAAGAACGTCGTAACAAAGTTCCCAAATGAAATAATGTCATAAACAAAAAACGTATTCGGCAATCTCCGACAATGTTCGGGTATTTCCTACACAATTAAGGAAACTCAGCTCACACAACCCAGCGTGCAGTCAAGTTTAGCTAATCGCTGGTAACTTAAACTAGCTGTGTTGTTTGTGGAACAACCTCTAACTTAAACTTAGGTTTAATTCTTCATCGAGTTTTATTAATTTTGCTTTGTGGCAAAGTTAAACTTAGCTGGTGAACCCGGCCCTTATAGGTGTGAAAATAAAAAATAAATAAATAAATAAATAAATAAATAGAATAAATATTGCGGCAAACCTTTAGGTTCAATAAGTCGTTAGATTATTTCGCATAATGGTTTTAAACTTTAAACCGGTAGGCCCTACTGTACTCAAGTAGACAACAGCTCCTCATTGGCTGTTTTCTGATACAGTGAAACGACACGATTGGGCCTGCATTTCATGTAAGATGTTTTATTGTTGGCTCCGCGTCCTCCAGAAGTTGTCAAATAAGGAGGGACGCAGAAACTTCGCGAGTTCATTTCTGAAGACGATTCCAAACTCTCGCACTCTTACAATGATCGGGCGATTGAGTCATGAAAGTCTTTCTTGAGAACTGTGAACCAATGGGAGACGTGCATGTAAACACTCTAGGACTGCCCCGCGACCTTGTCACATGTACAACTGGTCACTCACCGGAACAACACACAATAAACGAGTATAGTCTGTTCACATTTATCTGAGCATTCCCCAACACTTTTAATATCGAAAAACTGTATTTTTATTTGAGCCAAATATGTTAAGTTTTGAGATTTGGGGAATGTTTACACTGGATTTTTGTTCCAGGGAAGTTGCCAAGTCTAAAACATTAAAGATAAATGCAAAATGGCTGAGAGATAAATTTAAGCAGTGCTCATTTAATCGTGAACAGTCTATAACCAGAGGTGATGGTATGTCACGAATATTTTTTTGTGCCAACATATCCTTCAAAACACTGTAGTTTCTTGCTGATTTGGTGATATACGTCTGGCACAACGTAGCTGTCTGCTGACCAATAATAGGCATCAAATATTACAACAGCGGGATTCTTATTGGCTCAGGCAAATACGGTAACAGCTTCACGTACAAGTGAAAACCAGTAATCTTCTGGTAAGCTGAACGTGCATTGAAACCCAACAAACAGTCAAGGTTTCCCGCGATAAACCATCATCTCTATCTATACCTAAGTATAGATTGTACACAATATTATGAAGTCCAGACGAAACGTCGTTGAACCCGCGACATTTCTGGGTCTTTATAAATAAATCAAGGGGCAGATGTGAAAGTGGCAGGATCTCAAAGTTGTTTGAATTATAGTTTGTGTCCGAACGAAAAGACAAATGTTTTAAGGACCGTAACTAAGGGTAGGGACTGGTTATTTTCGCGAAAATATTTTTACAGCATTTGTTTTTCAATGCCTCACGTGCACGTCAGCTGTTTTCGCGATAATAATTTTTTTAAGCTTAAACGAGAGAAGGTATAAGAAATTTGTCTAGCAGTTTTGTTCAGAAAAAGTTTTGCCGTGGTAGCTAATTATTTCAAAACAAGAAATAAAACGGTTTCGACTAAAAAGTGAATTAAACAGAATTTATTTAACTACACAGTTAGCTAAAGCCAAAGTATTTACTGCGTTGGAAAAAAATCAGCTAACATGGAGAAGACGATTTTAAACAAAACCACCAAACAGATATTCGATATCTCCTCTCGTTTAGGCGTAAAACATTAATATCTTTAAAAAAATTAGACCTTAAGGGGGCCGCCTATCCGCGCGTGAGAGGCTCAAAAGCGACGCAGCAGTAAGGTCGACCTTAAAAGCGCATCAAATGCCGCGTCGCCTCAACGAGCCAAGCGCTGAACTAGCGTGCAAGCTTCCCGCCGAACTGTTTTTACTATCGGACACTAACCGGTGACCATATAATTTTATTGATGGAAAGTCTGCAGCTAAGTTCAGTGCAGGTCGCAATCTGAGTTCCACGTACATCCGGTTAGTACATTTTGAAGAACGAAAGTCTGAAAAGGCCGTTTCTAGCCACGTTGAAGGGATTAGAAACCGTGTTTTTAATGAGCATAGTGTCTTAACAAGGAGGTTTCGACCTTGTCTGGAGTGTGTTTTCTTTTCGCACGTTGGCACAATGGGCGCACGTGGAATATTTTTGAAGAAAAAACCTGCTTACGAACACACTGCAACGCATTTGAAGCTTGGGGTAGGCGGCCGCCTTAAGAGGGCGTTAGCAACATGTATTCAGACATACTTCTCATTCGAGGGCACCAATCAGAATAAAGCTATTGTGATACCCTAAGTCTCTGATTTCACAGTAAAGCCACAATACAAGTAAGATTTAAATCATCAAATGAATGACCACGAAGCAGATACGTACATGGGGAATTGAAATGAAACGGTGCACAAATATTTTTGCTATTAAATCGTGGTTCCAGCTATGCGTCTTCTGATGCGTTTTCCATTTTAAGCACTGTACGAAAGAGATTCTGATCGCATCGCCCCTAGAGGCCTATGGGAGGGACATGAATAGGAAGGCGACCTTGGTTGAAGGGCGCACAAAGGAAATATATAAAAGGTAGAAATAAAAAAAGGAGGGGAGGTGAATTCGCAATGTCGCCTCGCTGATTTAACGTTCCCCTTCCCTCCACATCGGCGCTACCAGCGAACTACGCCTCGCTGTGTGGCATAACTGGGCAAAGCAGTGTTGCCAGATGAAGAAGTTGAAATTCTTGCATCACGAAGACTAACAATCTGGAATACTTCACAGAGTTCTGGTTCACACAAACGTAACTACTAGAGGTTAAAACGGAAGTTTTGCAAGGCATGCGCTGCACAGAAATGACTTTATAATAATAATAATAATAATAATAATAATAATAATAATAATAATAATAATACTTTATTAATGGCGCAGTTAAGGCGATGTCGACTGGTCTTGCACTGTACCATAAAAATTCCAGTCTACAGTTTACAATTATTTAAAGACATGTCAAACTTAAGTCTAAGGTAATACTAAAATTAAAAAGCAATAATGAACTAGCGATGTATCATGAGAGAATTAAAACAGCATGATAATTAAATTAAAATTTAAACAGCATAAGAGTAAAGACATAGCATGTACTAATACAAACTAGATTAACAGAGTTCAATGGAGAAAAAAAAACTGTATAACAAAACAACCCGAACTATGAAACTGAAGATAACGTGATAATTTAAGCCAATACCGTTACCAATAAGATTAAGTATAAAGTCTATATGTGAGAAGCAACACTAAATAATTAATACACGAGTAACAAAGTAACAAAAATACATACATTTCAAGATGCAGTGAAAATCTCTAAGTTAATCATTATAGCTTACAGAAGCTTTGCTAGACTATTAAAAACTAAAAAGGATAGCAATAATCGATGTAACTATAATAATAATAATAATGTTAGATGTTTGAGACATAAACTTTATATGTGGGCAATTCCCATGAGTTCTTTGGGATAGAGGTCTTATAATTACAAATAAAAGAGTTAAATTAAGTACTGGATTTAATAGCTCACAAAGCTACGAAATACACAAAACAGTAACCAACTAGAACTCTCACAACACAATTAGTTATGCACACAATTACTCCTGTGTCACAGACACGTTAATTAACTTTGACAATTTAAGCACAAGAAAAGTCTACCATCAATTAACTAAACACTATAAATCACAATAAAATTCAGTCATATATCCAATCAACAGTATTTCTAATAATTACAATGTACAACCTTATCAGTCCGAAGTGGTGATGGCTCACCATGTGCTGCGCAGCACCCCGAGTGCACCGCTGTCTTCACTCTTGAGGTCTTCTGTTCGACTCCCG